>OU964978.1:1955730-1958230 GCA_918808275.2 Dolichovespula sylvestris
CGGAAATAAACTCAAGAAAATACGAGGTTTACTATCGAGCCAACGAATTAGATTTATCGTTCGGAGGGTTGAGTTTGGCATAGAAGGTATAAAAGAAACTGAAGAGAAAGTAGAAGAAAGGGCCTCTCCCTTCCTTTCTCTCTCTCTCTCTCTCTCTCTATATATATATATATATATATATATCTGTATCTCTGTGTCACTGTATCTCCGTCTCTCTTTGACTATAAGACCGATAATAAGATATACGTTGATCCGATCTAATCTTAACGGGCCAGCACGTTTCCCTTTTTTGATGTACGATCGTCACGTGATATCGTTATTTTTAGATGCGAAAAAGATTATCTCCCCCACCCCTAGGTACTTTCATTACGAGCAATTTTTCGAAAGCAATTCGAAGAATATGCTTTAAGAAATTTGGATCGATAACGTATTATTTACCTCCGAGTGCTCACACCGTCCCCGTCTTACCAGACTTTTGGAAATTTTCCATTTCTCGTATGATTTTTCTCGTTTAAGTTTTCGTCACCGTCGTCGAGGAGAAAAAAAGAAAAAACGGACGAAGCAGAACAAAATATAAAGAAGAAAGAGGAAAGAATAAAGAAATAGAAAAAAAAATACCAAAATATAAAACGAGGTCACGCCTCCCTCCCTCCCTCCCTCTCTCTCTCTCTCTCTCTCTCTCTCTCTCTCTCCCATTTTGTTTTTATCGTTCGAAGGGATAGACGATTTTTCCGAACTCCATCAATGGTGGTATCTCGTTAAAATGACGGTCGATAACGACGCCGAGAGATTATGCAGTTTTCGTTGGTGTGCACGCGTTGGAACAGCAGGTCGAAAGGAAAATAAAAAAGATGAAAAAAAAAAGAAGAAACAAAAAGGGGCAACGCGACAATATGAAAAGAAGAAGAAAAAAAAAATGTAGGTGGTATACATATGGCCTCTCTCTCTCTCTCTCTCTCTCTCTCTCTCTCTCTCTCTCTCTCTCTCTCTCTCTCTCGGTACTTTGATAAAAATTTTATTAACTCCTTTTCGTCGAGCCGTTTCATCCTTCTTTATTTTTTTTTTTTATTTGGTTTTGTATTTTTTCTTTTATCCTTTTCTTTTCTTTTTTTTTTCTCTTTCTTTCTTTCTTTCTGGCGCGCTAACAGGACACTAAAAAAAAGTGCCACGAGATCACTTTAACGAGAGAAACTTATTATTCGTTATTATTTTCGTATGTTTTGCAAGGAAACTCGCGAATCACGCAACTTAGATGTCGTGCAATTACATACGAATGAGCGTGCGCTTTAATATCGGCAAACTTTTTACGGATTATTACAAATCTTTAAAACGAAAACACTTAAAAAAATGTTCTATAGATTCCCCCGTTGATAACCCATTGATGTTTATACCAAAAAAATAATTGTTACGAGCAAGTACGAAGGTACAAAGGTATTCTCGCGTTGTAGGAAGATGCGTGTCCGCGAATAAAAAGAAAAGAAGACAAAAATACAAGAGAAAGAAAAAATGGCTCTGTGGGCGAGGGGGAAAAAAAAATTGCAACGCGCGGTGATAAAACGTCGTATGGTATTTCGTTTCGGATCTTAAAAAAGGTTGACATCCACTTTTTGTTTCTTACTTGAATGCTATACGATTTTTGATAGACCGACCGACATTATTCCGACCGTCCAAAAGGAAATACCAAAGGTATTTTTGCTGAATTTGAGGAAATATTTGAAAAATAGGGATATCCTATATCCCCGAAGGGAACGAGAGGATGTGGGAATGAGAGAGAGAGAGAGAGAGAGATGGAGAGGGAATGGAATGTATATATATATATATATATATATATATATATATATATATATATATAGAGAGAGAGAGATAGAGAGGTAGAACCAAATTCGCATATCACATAGAGGATAATCTAAGTTATATGCAAAAGGTTATCCCGAATATGGTGTGGAGCATTCATCAACTCTGTCAACAAGATCGGATCTTTCCACTGACTTGCCAAAATTTACAATTGCACGTCATACCATTTCCGTGACGCCTGTATTTTCCTCGGACGCGTATATGTAATATATACGTTAGTATATATACGTTTACACACACGTATCTACGTAGATACGTATTTATGTATGTATGTATGTATGTATATATGTACGTATGTACGTATGGACATACAAAATATATATATATATGTACTCACGCACATTCACAATACATGTACATATTAACGATCTTCGAGTTCTCTCTCTCTCTCTCTCTCTCTCTCTCTCTCTCTCTCTCTCTCTCTCTCTCTCTCTCTCTCTCTCTCTCTCTCTCTCTCTCTCTCTCTCTCTCTCTCTCTCTCTCTCTCTCTCTCTCTCTCTCTCCAACGTATTTAGGTTTCTGTGTGTACGCTTTTAAAATCGTATAATCGATAGATCGATCTCGTACGAGATTGTCACGCGCGAACTATTTCGAGATTTATTACGTGGTCGTTCTAATGTGATTACATTAGATGCACGTACGCGTA
>OU964978.1:1960730-1965730 GCA_918808275.2 Dolichovespula sylvestris
TCTCTCCCCCTCTGTCTGTCTCCGTCTTTCTTTCTTTCTCTCCATCGGAGAAGTTCGGCAATAATATTTCAAGGGAAATCTGTAATTAAATTCGTTCGAGCTCAATGAAAGATATATGCCTTTAATTCACTGTTCTATCTCTAACTTCTCCGTTGTTTCTTTCTTCATTTCGAATCGTACGCGCCACACGTCGAGTGGAATGCTCATTCAGTAGAGATTCTTTTAACATTCGTGCATTTGAAAAATTTATTCCACCTATTTGCACGGCAAGGTCGATCTATCGTTACCTCGAATATCGTTTTCCCTCCTACGACGGTGTTTAAATTTTAACGAGATAGTTTCGACGATGCATCGAGATATCGGCGTTCGCTGGTTCGAGCTACATATAGTCGAGCAAAGAACCGTAATTATTACGAACGCTCGAAGCTTTCATTTAGAATTAGTTTGACGTCTTCGACTAAAAGACACCAATCCGATTGCTTTTTCGCAATCGCTTCCGATCGCCGCTATTTCGACGTGGTAATTCGTTCAGGGTCATTTCACTTTGATAATTCGCAAGACCATTCTTTTTTTATCGATGCTTAGTTATCCGTCATTGATATTGATTATTTTTCGAACGTAACCGAATGAGCTTCGATTGATTGAACGAAGCGCCGATAAGATAAAGAGGGAAAAAAATGTAGACGGATAACGCCCAACGAGAAGGAGAGAGAAAATAAGAAAAAAAGAAAGAGAGAGAGAGAGAAAATCGAAAGGAATAATTATTATTGTGACTCTTAAGAGTATACGTATATAAAAGTCCTTCACGGATAAAACTTTTTACGGCGTTGACGTTTAGTTTACGTCCTGCGGTCGGAACAATGTGGTCGACGGTTGATAATCGACTACGATTAATGGGATTTGCCTTGGCTTACGTTTTATGTCTTAGGTCGATACGCGTAACGATGGTCTTAAATGTAAGAAAATTGTGGAACGAGTCAATTTAAAAAAAAAAAAAAAAAAAAAAAAAAGAAAAAAAATAAAGAAGGAAACAATCGATTCCCGGGTATACTTGGCCCGGCTTTTTATATCGTGATTATAATAAAGGATCGAACGAAAAAATCTTTAAGAAGGAGAAATCCGTCGAATACGAAGGATAGGCATCATCGCAGGTAGCTTCGATCGAATCGATCGTATCGACGGAACGTCCGTCCTATTCGCGAAATATTTTTCGTTTCCTCTACGATCGATCGATCGATCGATCGATCCCCCGTGACATTATTAAAGAGGAGAAAGTGTAGCCCGCAGTTATGAAATGACGATATTATTTTTCCCCGATATTGTTCGAGGCAGTTCGATTCTTATAATTTTCTGTGGAACAGATTGGACGGTAATTGGAAAGTTAATGGACGATAAAAAAAAAAAGAAAAAGAAAAAGAAAAAAAGAAATCTTTTGGTCCGTCGTTCGCCGCTTATTATACTTACGTAGAGGATAAAATGAAAAGAAGGAAAGATAAAAGAGGATAAAAAGGCAAAGAACGAGGGGGAAAAGCGCGAAAGCTTATTGTTTTTTTCCTCCCTCCCTCCCTCTACCCTCCTTCGATCGGTTGTACCGAGGGCAATCGGAGAGTTCCTCGATATAGTAAGGTTTTAACTTGATTGCGAGACGTCGATTCCTTTTCTCTCTATGCTTTTCGCTATTGTTTTCCCTTGAATATTCGATTTATTAGATTATCAATCGAACTATCGTAATATAAATTCTTGAATTTCAGAATATAGTCAGTCTGTCCGGATATTTGCACGAACTATTCCCGTTTGATTAAATGGAACTAGCGGAATAGCGAGCGTTACGTGCCGGTATTTACCTTTCCTCCCCTTTTAGTTAGTACTCTATTTAATCTTTTATCTCGCAAACCTTTTAAAACTATTATATAGACGTTATTCGCGATTTGCCGATTATTTTTCTTTGTTTTTTCTTTTTTTTTTTTTCTTTTTTTTCAAATCGACGTGCCTGGCTCGAAAATCCTTTTCCTCGTTTCACGAAATTACGTGGCAGAGCAAGAAAATTCAATTTATTATACATCCATGGACGAAACGATTTAAAATCAATAACGTTATACGAAATTATATCGAATTAAATTCGTCGTGATAAATCTTCCCTCTCGACGCGTAATAGAATTCGAAAACAGCGGCAAAATTATTTCCTTTTTACCGACCCGTACAATTGGACGAACACATCAAATGCCATCTACATCTTGTTCCCGGAAACTACGTTGGCGAATTATCGAACGAGGATTATTGACATTTCTTTTTATCGCGATATTTAATTTCTATTTGATATTTTCGGTGCGCGTGAATTCCGAACTCTTAGTATGAATGCATCGATTGACTACGTTCTTCAATTATATCAATTATTATTATTCTCCGTACGTTTGTCGTCGTTTTGTGTCGAATCTAACGCGGATCGAGTGCCATCTATCTCTGCTTCGCGTAACTACGTCGTCCAATAATTGAACGCGTAATAACATTTTTCTTCGGTTTATATTACCTGGCGTTAGATGTTTAGGATTTCATTTACTTCGGGTTCTTGCCGAGTTCACATGGACGCTCGATCGACCTAATTTCGTTTCCTCGTAAATTTGCAAATCAACAATCATATATCACCGTACCTTTGATCGATTTCAAAGTAATTATACGATCTAACCAAATCGTTGGTAAGTAGAATATGAATTATTCTATCTGCGATACGAATTATCCGTTTAATTGTCGCGACTGATTTTATCGATGTGTAAATTATATCGGTAATAGAATCTTATTAACGTATTAGCGTTCTTAGATAATTATCTTTCGGAAATAAAATTTGTTTTGTATTTCGATCGCATTACCGTTAATGTCGCGTGAACGTCGATCGAAAAGGGATAACATAACCAAAATTTCTAACCTCTATACCGTTATGTCGTATGTTCGAAAAATCGATGCAAGGAAAACACCGAACGCGACAAGATACGAAATGATTTAAGTAAAACAAATCGTTAGAAGTCAAATGCAAAATTACGATACAATTTCAAAGATATGTGTATGTATATATATACATATTATATATATATATATATATATATATATATATATATATATATATATATATGTATTTGGTTGGACGAAACTATTCGAATGAATAAAATTATTCGCGGTCGTCTAATGTTTCCTAATGTTCTCTCTCTCCTCGTTAAATTGAATTTCAACGTTAAGAATGTAATCAAGTTGTGTTTCGTAATATTTGGGGGAATGTATTTACGTCGAAATAGCGGTCATTACCGTGTAAACCTAAGAAGGTGGTGTGAAGGTAGACGAGGGGTTTGAAGAGCAAGAGGAAGAAGAAGAAGTAAGTGGCGAAGGAGGAGGAGGATAAGGAGTAGGAGGTGGATCGTGAGTGAAATTCTAAAGAGTCGTGACGAAGGAATGGTCGGAGGAAAAGGAATGGGAAGGGATGGCGAATGGTAGAGAGGAATTAAGCGTGTGAAAACGATTGAGGCTAAAGATAATAAAACGTTTATGTTACTCGAACGAGAAATTGTCGTACCATCATCTCGTCGCCATCGTCGTTAACGATTTTAATCGTAATATATTTCCAATCTTTTTTCTTCTTTTCTTTTCTTTTTAATAGGTATAATACGTAACGACAGATATTAGCTTTTTTCCTTCTTCCTATAGCAGTCAATTTTGTTTGGTTTAACACCGAATATACGTTCGAATAAACTATCAATCACGGATCAAATGGAAGTCTTTGATTTTCGCTTTATTCTATATATATATATATCTTATACTTTCTTACGTTACCTTGATAGACTCGACGGTTCTCTTTCTACGTATCACCTTGAATCATTCGACGCATTGTTTCGCTGTACTTCTCCCCTCTCTCCGTTCTCCCCTTTGCACCCCGCTTCTTCTTTTTTTTCTCTCTTTCTCTCTCTCCTCCCTCTTACATTGCCTTCGTAAAACGTAACGGAGAGTCGTAAAAGGGAAACTGTTCTTTTACGAGCTGCAGGTACGTATATCGACGTTAAATCCTATTGCTTATATGTATATATATAGGTTATACGTATGCTTATTTTATTATTTTACTTGTACGAATTTAGGAGACTATTTTCGATTAATACTGTTATCTTTATTATTCTTGATTACTTTAGTTTATTTTCGTTATCTTTTTATGGTACAATATATGTATGTTTTCGTACGTACGCACGTTTTTCTTTCTTCTTTTTTATTTTTTATTTAAGGTTAAATTATTCTTCGATCTCGTTAGATGTTCATGCAATTTAATTTTTTCTATAAATTATATTATATTATATTTATACATCGTGTTAAATCAGATCGTAACGATTATACGATTAGTTTTCATTGTGAAAAACAAAATTGAACGTCGTCGATCAAGATTTCTTACGGAATTAATCGTACGTTGTAGAAATATTACATATTATATACGCACGCATTCGTTTTAATTGTTTATTTAATCGTTCGTTTACCAATACATACATACGTCCGTCAGCTTAATTGCAATCGTTTTGGATAATAATAATTGTACGCATAATCGATGTTCGATGTCGACGATCGATTATCGGGTCACATGGTATCGAGACGCTGCCTGGTGGCCGAGCGTCGAATTAAATTTGAAAGTAAGGACCTGAGGTTAGGCAACATTACTGGGTCATTCTCGTCGTTGGAAGAAGCTCGCATGCGCGTCTTTTTGCATATCGCATATGAATATATAGAGTTTTAATCGTGGAAAAAGTAGTAAAAACTCATCGAGCTTTTTCTCTGGATTACGATCTACGATGTATATACCAAGAGACTTTCATGGATCGTTAGAAAAATGTTTCGTGGCGTGACAGGACGTACATAACCTCCTCGCAACGTTGTTACTAATGGTAATAATTTTCACGTATAGTACGCGTAATAAAAACGCGAATCGACGCGACAGAGAATCGTGTTTCTTTACGACGAATTCCAATTTAATTACTTTC
>OU964978.1:1968230-1985730 GCA_918808275.2 Dolichovespula sylvestris
TTTCTCTTTGAAGGAACGAGTTTATTTTAATTCGATGCGTTTCGTCGTCGTCGTGATCATCGGTATTATTCTTATACGGTACGTTTTGTAATTCCTTTCGGATCGATACCTAACCTCTAAGCGCGTTCGATTTAAATTTTCTCTCTCTCTCTCTCTCTCTCTCTCTCTCTCTCTCTCTCTCTCATCGTCTATCTCCGTTGCTCCTTCTCGTTCGTAGCTACCACTCGTGAACGCATGCCTAACGGTATTCACTACATACCGAGAGTTCAATTTCTACGAATCTTGCGACTCCAAAGAGTTAATCCTTTTTATGGCGACGTTACTTTTACGTTCCTCCTAACATAATTATTGCCATACTTGTGTATTGTTAGAAAGGTATAGCGATTCCATTTTACGCTTCGATAAATTCAACGTTACTATTATTATCATTGTTATTTTTTCCTTTTTTTTACGGAGAGAAAAGAAAAAAAACATTTCATCGTAATGAGAAAGATCGAGAGATATGTAAAAGGTTATATTTTATATAAACAACGTCAATATCGATTGGTCTATTCTACGGGTCGAATAGGGGTAGGGGAGGGGGAAGCAGGTGGGAGTATATTTGATCACGTGATGCTCTAACCTTACCATTCGAAAGATAATTTCAAAATCTTTCGAATGATAACTATTTACGAGTATTTATTTATTTATTTATTTATTTATTTATTTATTTATTTTTGTAAATTTCGACTGACTTCTGGTAATGTCAATGCGTGAAAGAAGAAAACGATTAATCTCTCGTCGTACATCATCATTCGTAGAAGCGTAAACCGAAGCCCGGCAAATTCAAAAATTCCTTTTACACAAATAACACGCGGTGCGACTTGAAGAACGTTTTATCTTCGAATTATCTTCGATTTATCTTCGATTTGCATAGACACGATTTATATACGTTCATATAAAAGGAATTTTTTCGATCTCATTCGAGATTGCCTTCTGGGTAAATGATCAAATGCTGCTTTCACAGAACGAGAACGGGCCGCGTGGAACAACATTGCACGCGTTTCGACGAAGAGTATGATGTTGCGTTCGATCTATAAAAACACGATGTAAAATATTATCTAACGGGGATTTTAATGCGATAGAAATTGAGAAGGGAATAGAAAAATAGGTGTATAAAAGAAAATGGGAAAAAAAAAGAAAAGAAAACATTGATACGTACGTGCACTTAATTATTCGTAGTACGTATGTACTTATATGTTTTTAATACGTGTAAACGTTCCTTTAACTTTTTTGCTTTTATTTTATGCGAAACGAATAAATAAAAAAATAAATAAATAATAGAAATGTGAGAATTATCGTCGACAATAATTTCGTATTATAATTTATGCTAGCACGATGAAATAAAAAAAAAAAAAAATTAGAATAAAGAAGAAATAGAAAGAAAGAAAGAAAAAATCTTTTCAAGCCGTTCAAGATTGAGGCTTGAGAACACACGATTAAAGTCGTTCGCCTCGTAGCAACTGCTCGTTTCAGAAAATTCATGGGCCCCAGCCCTTCCCTCCCCCGCGAATCTCGACGTGGTCGCGTTTGACGTTTGAAATCGACTTCAAAACCTTCTCGTTTTAACGCCTCAAATACGGCCGAGTATTATTCGCATAAGTAGTAGTCGTGCCACCCCCCACCCTGGGTGCCTGCCTGCATTAGATAATTACGTTGGAGGTCGACAAAAAGAAACAAAAATAAACTCGTTTTGATAAGAGCCGTGGTTACATTTCGAAGAGAGAAAAAATTACGAGGAGAAAGAAGAAAAAAACGAAAGAAAAAGGGAAAAGTAAGAAAGATCGATCGTACGAAAAAGAGAAATATATAATAATATATTATTAATAATAATATGTATTAATGACGAGAGAGAGAGAGAGAGAGAGATGTTATTATATAAATAATATCTAATTTATTAATTGATATTAAAAAAATACATATTTCATGAGAAATTAAAAGAAAAAAAAAGTAGAAAAAGAAAAGGATTAGAAATTTATAATACTAATAATAATAATAATAATAATAATAATAATAATAATAATAATAATAATATAGTAATGTTGACGATGGTTGAAAGTTAATATAATATTTAAAATGTATATCGAACAATAAGCGATAATGAAATTTACGCTTAAGCACGTTCTCTCGCATTATCTTATAAAATAGAACCAGGTATGGGGATAATGGAACGTATGTGGGGTTCTTCGTGCAACTAGCTTCAAAGACAGATATACTATGGAAAAGAAAAATCGAAGTTCAGCGTGGAATTTCTAGGACATCGTAGTCGCGTCACCACGACGACATATTCCCTAAACATCGCGCTTTAGAAGATAGGTATCGTGCAAGCGACGTGTCTCCCCGATGGGATTCGAACTTCTTTCGAATGATTTGCGTTAAGTTAAGTTTGACAGCGCCCTATCGATCCTAAAGAATATATCTCTACGCGTATATATGAAGAAGAAGAAGAAGAAGAAGAAGAAGTAGTAGTAGTAGTAGAGTATAAATATCACTTCGAGTCAGTCGAGTTTTCCGTTTTCGAGAGAAAAATGAAAGAGAAATTTTTGCTCCCGCGGTGAAATAAATAAATGAACGAACGAATGAATAAATAAATAAATAAATGAATAAATAAATAGATAGATAAATAAGCGAACAAGTAATTTCAATGGCAACGAATACATAACATTTGAAATTTATTTTAGAACGGAACTCTCATTGAAAAGCGTCCCGTTCGATATTAAGTATCGGTCGAATGATAATTCTTTCGTTTTATTGTCGATCGAGAGTAATATGTAAATACGATAAAAATGGATACTCGCGATCGATGCTATTCTAATGAAACGGAACGAACGGCATTGAAAATTGGTGATTTTTCTTATAGCCACGACGACCAAATCGGGAGGTTTTTGGGTTACTCGCGTGGACTCTGGTAGACATTAATCACAATGAATTATCGCGAATTAGAGTATTCGTTCTTAATGGAGAAAAACGACTGACAGAGTTAGGGAGTTACAGAGTTACAGAGTTAGAGAGAGAGAGAGAGAGAGAGAGAGAAAGAGAGTTGGTGAAAGAGAGAGGAGAGAGGATTGGAAGAGTAACAGAAGGCAGAGACAAGTCACGAAGCCTTGTACTCGTTCGGTCGAACAATAGAATGAATAATAATCATATACGAGAGAGAGAGAGAGAGAGAGAGAGAGAGAGAGAGAGAGAGAGAGAGAGCGAATCGTTCTTAGATTAAACAACTTTGTCTTAAGAACCTAGATTTTTTTCTTTTTACTTCTTTTTTTTTTTCATTTCCTCTCGAAGGTGCATTTATCCGATGATAATTAGATTTATTCTCTCTTTTTCTCACACACCTGCATAATATACAATTAATCTAATATCTCTCTTTTTTTCCTTTTTTTTTTTATGATGTATATCCATATATATTTACAGCATACACACACACACACACACACACACACACACACATATATATAGAATTTAATAACGAAGAAGAAGTAACGTATAGATTTTTATAGACGCATATAAATTTGTCGGGGGAAAATAAAAAATGGAAAATGAAGGAGGAAGTAAACAATTTTTTTTTTCTAATCGTCGTAATCGTTGCGTGAATGAATAATAGAGATAGACGAACGATTTTGTTTATCTTTCGAAGAAACCGAAGTACGATAATAAATTGAAATACGACGTTATTATATTCATCGACGTTTTTATATTTTTTCGCTCACACGCATGATGCACACCTCACGTACGAAAAATAATGTTATTTCTCTGATTTTGTCTCCCTCTCTCTTTCTATATATATATATATATATATGCAATCTCTCATTCTTTCCTCTCTCTCTCTCTCTCTCTCTCTCTCTCGTACCTTCTACGTTTCTCTCTCACGTTTACAAACAAACTCATTCTATTTATCCATCCATTTTCTTACACGCTCATTCATCCTTTCTCTTTCTCGCACTCATCCATTCATTCCTTTCTCTCTCTCTCTCTCTCTCTCTTCGTCGTTAATATCGTAACAAACCTCGAGATGACGTGTAAGAACGAAAAAGGCAATGAAAGTAAGAAGGATAGAAAGATCTATCAGCACCCATCCACCCATCAATTCTCCCTCCATACACACACACATACACGCATAGATCAACCCACCCACCCACCCACCCACTCGTCCACACATACTTATACACATTTCCTTTTTAATTCTACATATATATATATATATATATCCATTTCACTCTTTCTCGAACGTATACTCAATTGTCCTCGCAGAAATGAAAAAGAATAAGGTAGCACCTGTCCTCTATATTCTATCAAGGGAATAAATCCAACTTGTTCTGACATTCTTCCTCTCCTCCTATCTATCTATATATCTATCTATTTATCTACCTAACTATTTGGTACCTATATATATATATATATATATATATATATATATATCAGATATATACGTATATATGTACACGCGTGTGCGTATGTAAGTGAGAGAGAGATCGCGTGAAAACGGAACAGATGCGATAGTCCTGTTAAAGCGTTTGCAAGTTTTCCTAGGAGGTACATCGATCGGCACTCGTGCTCAACACGTAATTCCTATCCTCGTTTTAACTTCCCTCTCTCCCTCCCTTCCTACCGTCCCAACCACCCTCTCCTACCTCCTCTTTCCTCTTCTTCCGTTGTAACACCCACGACGCCTTACACTACGTTTCATCCCTCGTACCTTTGTCTCTCTAACTTTAACGCACGTTTCGTCTCATACATCGCAAATTACTTTCGTTTAACGAATGCAATACCCTGATTAATATTATATATATATTTATATATATATATATATATATATATATATATATAGTTGTAATGTATATGACACAATCTCTCTCTCTCTTTTTTTTTTATTTTGTCGTTTCCTTTTGTTTTAATCACGTTGAATTTGATTCTCACTTCGTCTTTTTTCTTCTCTCTCTCTCTCTCTCTCTCTCTCTCTCTCTCTCTCTCTCTCTCTCTCTCTCTCTCTTTCTCTCCTTTTTTATTTTTTTTTTGAACGAGTTATATTCGCTGTCCTTCCACGCAATTAACTTTTTACTACGGCCGACTCGTTTTGCAGAATCCATCGAATTTTCCTATGCGCGGGAGAGAGAGAGAGAGAGAGAGAGAGAGAGAGAGAGAGAGAGAGAGAGAGAGAGAGAGAGAGAGAGAGAGAGAGAGAGAGAGAGAGAGAGAGAGATGAACTCACGGTTCACTAGAAATTCTCTACATTTTCCTATATATATATATATATATATATATATATATATATATATATATATATATATATTTCCTTGTGCTTGATCGTAACGATGAGATTGTTAACGAAACTACTCTACTACCGACCTATTTCCTTCTTCGTTTCTCCTCATTCTTTTTCTCTTTTCTTTTTTTTTTATCTTCTTCTTTCGTTTCTTTCTTTTTTTTTATTTATTTATCACGTTCTTCGTCGACAGCAATCGGGGGATGGCGTGGGATGGACGGTGAGAGGGATATAGTCGAAGGAGAAGAAAGTGCAAACTGTTTATACATTTATTATTCGTTAATAGACTTCGTTTCTTAATAATAATCATAAACAACAATAATAATGATTAAAACATTTGTTACATAATGTTATATTGTGTAATAATTAGAGTATTGTTTTTATAGAGAACAGTAGAAACGATTTGAAATACGTCATTTTTACGGTAAGGATAATTGAATTGAAATAAATGAAGGTAATTAAATTTTCGTTAGATCGGAACGTAATTAATTAGTAGGAGAAATTGTATCGGTGTTTTATTCTTTCTTTGTTTTTTTTTTCTTTCTTGTTCTTTCGTACGTTTCTTTTTCTTTTTTCTTTATTTTCTTTTTCGTTTTTTTTTTTTTTCGTCGATGAACTTTCAGAGGAAAATTCAAGTCCGCGTTAGAGGAGGGAGGGTTAAAGGAGGGAAAGAGATAGAGATAGAAAGAGAGAAAAGTAGAGAGAGAGAGAGAGAGAGAAGGAGAGAATTTTGTGATTAGGAAAAATCGTTTGGCGCAATAGGGCCAAACAAATAGAAAAGAAGGAAACTTGGGGGTTGAGGGGAAGGTGCGAGAAGTTAACTCGAAAGTCGTATGGAACAAATCGACCCTGACTAATCGAGAGTCTAATTGACCTTGCTAACTCGAATGTCCGGTGCTTGACGCATCCATGGAATCGTTGCGAAAGATGAGAAAACTTTTTCCGAGATCTCGTGCATCCTCCTCGCTATAGATATGTTCTCTCCGTATCAAAGAGACGCAGAGAGAGAGAGAGAGAGAGAGAGAGAGAGAGAGAGAGAGAGAGAGAGAGAGAGAGAAAGTGGAAAAACGTTGGTAACGAGAACGAGACGTTAATGAATCTCACGTGGCATTAATTATCCTTCCAGTAGCGTGAAACGAATTTCTCACATAGTAACCTTATTGAGAACGAGGTCTTTCGCTGATGATTAAAAAACTAAAATAGATCTTAGATATATTATTCGATTAATTTTAATTTCTCATTTTTATTTTTATTTTTATTTTTACTTTTATTTCTTCCTTCTGTCCTTTTTGATTATTTTTTTTTCTCCTCCTTTTCTCTTTTCTTTTTTCTGTTTTTTTTTTCTTCTTTCTTTTTTTTTTTTTTCGTTTTTTCTCTCTTCTATCTTCACAGGAAAAATTTCTATCTCCGCTATACGAGAAAAATCATGTATTCCGTTTGCGATTTCATTTGCAATTCAATCGTGTAATACATGCAAGAATTATTTGATCCTTTATCAAGGGAAATAACAGTATATTATAAAAAATAATTTTATGTAGATGCTTTGCGCAGAGGAATATCGTTTATCCATCGTGATGCAATTTTATAATACAATCAAGTTAACGATAGGAATTAGTTTTATTTTATTTTATTTTATTTTATTTTATTTTATTTTATTTTATTTTATTTTATTTTATTTGTACTTTTACTTTTACTCTTTTAGGATAACTGCGTAATAGATAATAAAAATATAATCGCGTACACATTGCGCGCAAGTTAGCAGAACATTGATAATAATCCAATCATCGTCGGAACGAAGAAAATGATCTTTTCTTTATCTTTTTCTTATTTTCTTTTTGTTTCTTTTTCTTTTTTAAGAAGAATTCGTAGATGTTATTAAAAAAAAAAAAAAAAAGAAAAAAAAAAGAAAAAGAAAATTAATTTTATATCGCAAAGGAAATTAAAGCGGTCGAATAAAAAAGAAATCAATCGTTACGAACGACGATAGATCATTACCTACGGAGGAGATGAGAGGGGTGGGAAAGATCCATCGATCATTTCACTCCTCTGTTTCGTTCGTCGAAGATTTTTTTTTTCTTTCTTTCTTTCTTTCTTTACGAAATCTCGCAACGTCAGTCAGAGCCACACTGTTGTACTTAACGCATTTTCCACGTTCGTTCCAAGTCCTTTCCCAAATTCTCTTCTTTATTCTTTTCCTTTTTTTTTCCATTTCATTTCTTTTTTCGTTTTCTTCTTCTTTTTTTTTTTTTTCGTTCGAACGAAAGGTAAAAGCTCGTACCCGTCAGAGAAACGATTTAACTTGCTAGCGGGCGTAATTTTGACGCCTCGCGAATAAAGTACCAGAAGACTCGGAGCTTCCTCCCTTTCTCTCTCTCTCTCTTTTTTTCAAAAAGTGCTTTTACCGTACTCTGATCTATTTCTCTTTTATTTCTCTCTCTCTCTCTCTCTCTCGCTCTCTCTTTTTTTCATTCGTACGTGACACAGTAATTTCACGTTTTTCGCTGATATCGCTGACAATTGTCTTTACAACGGGGAACTGAAATTGCTGTACATGTTCTTTCTCTTTCTCCACCTTTCCAAACATATATATAATATATATATATATATTTTTTTTCTCTCTTTCTCTCTTTATCTATTTATCTATCCTTCTTTCTGTCTCACTCTCTCGGTCCGTCTCGGTCCGTCTCCCCGTTTTTACCCCGTCCATTTTTATTTTTCCCGTGTGTTTGTTCATACATACGAACTTACGTACACGGATAAACACATTATATACATATTTATACGTTCCTTTGTGATATGGAAGTTGAATGAGAGAGTTCTCATTCTCCTTCTCCTCTCTCGTCTTCTTTTTTATGCTTCGTAGGCGCGCGACCGACCGACCGACCGACCGACCGACGGACCGACGGACGAAAATGAAAGAATAACTGAGAACTTTCACCTACGTGCGCGCCGGTGAGTTTGATTACACGGCCTACTGCGCTTTTTTTGCCCACCCTTGGCGCTTTGTGCATTCTTAAATGCACGAGAGAGAGAGAGAGAGAGAGAGAGGGGTGGGGGAGAGCGATAGCTTTTGAAATTTCTCCTTGCACCACTAACCTCCCCTTCTCTTTTCCTCGCCTCCTGACTGACTGACACTTACATAATTACAACGTCGTTTGACCCACGCTACACACCATCTTTTTTATTTTCTTTTTTCTTCCTTCTTTTAAGCGTCTAAACTCGTGTAAGTAAAACCCACCCGTGTCGCGAGAAAACTCGGATGCTTACGTATAAACGACACGTATGCGCTTCTTCCACGTGTGTGTGCGTGTTGGGGTTTTTGCCTTTTGGTATTCGAAAGGAGAAGGACGTAGGCAAAGGGAAAGAGAGAGAGAGAGAGAGAGAGAGAGAGAGAGAGAGAGAGAGAGAGAAAGGAAAAAAGAAAAGAAAAATGAAAAGATAACATCGTCTTTTCGCGTCTCGTTGAGATTCTTACGATATGTCTACTTTGGATATATTTTTTTATTTTATTTTCTTCTTCTTCTTCTTCTTCTTCTTTCAGACATCGGCAGGTCGTATCTTATACTCGTGGCCGTGGTTTCTTTCGTTGAAAAGATTAGCGGTTATTCGAGCGGTGCACCGGCAAAGACATGCATAGATTTGACGCCGAGGCACAGCGGTGGAAAACTTCAGAGCTCGTATCCGCCTTATCAAGTTTTACCGGCCGCTGGCCAGGGAAGAGTTCGTTTGATACTCGGAAGTCCTCAGGGCCTTGCCTACGAGGGCTTTTTGATCCTAGCGAAGGACGTTGAGAGTGGCGAATTGATCGGTGAGTTCAGCAACCTGCCAGAAATCGCCCAGTCCGTCGAGTGTACGCCCGGCGTTAAAGTACGTATTTGAATAATATCGATTAATCGAATAAATTTGGGAGATATTAAAAGCTTGTTAAAAATGTCAATTGTTTTCGTTCGATTCATGCGTAATATATCTTTCTCCCGTTTTTGTTTTTTCTTTCTTTGTTTATTATCTGTTGTTTTTTCTTTTTCGTTTCTTTATTGTACAGAACGCCGTAACGCACAAGAGCAAGGAAAAGAAACACAATCTTGAATTCGATTGGATCGCACCGCCTCATTACGAGGGTACCGTTATATTCAAGTAGGTTTAAATAACGTCAATCGAAAATCTACGAGATAGAAATCAACGAATATATGAAAGGACATGTTACATCGTAATAATGATAATAATAATAATGATAATATTCGTCGAGTCAGTTTTATATTGGATGATAATTCATTGGGAATAGTTCTTTTGTCGTTGTCGTTTACGATTAATGTTGCCTCTAACGCGAGATGAGTGAGTCACTCTCGTTACCTTTGTATGTCCTTTGATATTCACGATATATATATATATATATATATATATATATATATATATATATATATGTATGTATACACTTGATGGGAATGCGTTTTTAACGTCATCGGTAAACAACTTCATCGATGTACGTTGCCAATCGATTGATATTCAACGATTTCAGGATTTCCCGTTTTCTTTTTCCCTCGTTCGATTAATATCGATTAAATCGGTTTCTTCGATAGCTCTACCTTCGCTCAGGATTATGCCACGTATTGGGTTGGCGTCGAGTCACCTAAGGTTACCATTTTCAAACGATCCATCGACATTTTGACTTCGTCGACATCACCGACAACCTTGAGAACGACCACACCGCCATATTATTATCCAAAGAGCGCCGATGAAACGGTAAGAGATTTCTTTTCGAACGATCCTATTCGAGTTCGAGTAAAAATTAATTTTCATTTTGTACATTTTATATATCGTACGAATATGTCGAAGGAATTTTTGGTTGGGACGCGCGGGGACCTCTTGATATCAAATCAATATCCAATCATTGGGATAAGTTAATTAATTTTAATATTTTATAATCGTCATATATCCTTTTTATAATTAGGCCGTGTAAATTTTTTATGATAATAATAATAATAATTAACGATAACGCGAGTATTACAAATTAATAATCGGCGTATTATTTTCTATGCTAGCGGGTTAGTTGAATCGTTTGTTAAGTGGCGTCTTGGGATAAAAGTGTCGTCCGCTCCGGCATTTTGCATTTTTATACTTTCCAGCGATAGTCCCGGGGCGTAAAGAAGAAGAGAGAAATTTATAATGAGAACGACGGGTTAAAATTGCCCAGCTGTGAAAGTGAAAGAGAGAGAGAGAGAGAGAGAGAGAGAGAATCAGCAAGTATCAACAAGCCTGTGGATTTGTCGTTGTATCCTATATATATATATATATATAATATATATATATATATATATATATATATATATATATATATATATATACATATATATACGTTTATTTTGACACTTCGCATTGCATCCTAAAAGAGAAAGAGATAAAAAAGCTAATTGGGCTTGAACGATTTATGTCGATGTTTTTCAATCGTTATTATCATCATCATCATCATCCCTTAATCCTTACATCCCATCGTATTTACCCTCTGTTAAACTATTTCATTTACCTCTCCCTCCATCCCTCCCCGTCCCGTTCCATCCTCTCTACATTTTACTTTGTACTTGTACCAGATAGAGGATTAAACGAAGTAGAAGTAGAAGCAGAGAACGGTTTGTTCTCTTCTGCATATATATAGCAAAGTTTGCCGATTGTCGTCTCCTTGGCTTTATCCAAAGTCTTCTAATCCGTTCATGCGATGCATTCTCTTCAATCAGCTCGAATCCCAACTAAAGTCTACAATTAACTGAAAAGTCGAGAGGAAATCATTTGTCAATGACGAATGACGACGACGACGACGACGATGAAATGAAATGCTATCCATGTTGCCTTTTGTTATGCTTGCTTTAGGATAATACAAATGCTATCCCAATTAACGAATGTAGCCTCTTCAAGGACCTTGACGGATACCTTCAGTTTTTTTTTCTTTTTTTTTTTTTTTTTTTTTTTCAATTAATGTTATTTTCAATGGAAAGAAAAAAGGAAGATAGAAAGAAAGAAATAGGAATGAAAATCTAATAATTAATTATCCACCGTAGAATTCTCCAGAAATAATAATAATAATAATAACAATAATAATAATAATAATAATAACGTACAATGTACAGATAATATTGTATAAAGTAAAAAAAAAGAAAAAAAAGGATGAACGAGTCCTTTTCTCATTTGTAAAAAGTTGTCCCCGAAGAGGTTACCAATATTCAGCATCTGCCCGTTTGAAATTAGTTCGGAATGACATTAGAAATATTAGAATGCTCTGTCTCTATCTCCATTTTACGTTCATTCATTTCTTTTCTTATCTTTTTCTTTTTTTCTTCTTCTTCTTGTTCGAACGCGGTACCGCGAGTCTCATTGATGAATATCTTACAGGTTACTAATCAGGACGACCCCTTTTATGAGGGATGCAGCGAGACAAAGAATTGCTTTGGATTGCCATCCGGCTGTCTACGTACGAAGAATTGTAAAATTGCTGTCTCCGTGTTAGTCCGCGGAGACCGATATCTCTTCGAGATGCAAGGACGGGAAGGAAGATACGTTGCCGTTGGACTCTCGGAAAATAATAAAATGGTAATTGAAATTGATATTGAAAGAGGAAACCGCGAAAGGAAAACAAAAAAAAAAGAATACTTTGTTTTCCTATCTCGTTATAAATTAACGAGATTAATTAATTAATTAATTAATCAATTAATTAATTAAACTTTAGGCGCGTTTTTTATTTCTTTTTCCTCTTTTTCTTCTTTCCTTCTTTTTGTTTCTTCTTTATTTCTTTCTAAATACTTGTGTAAATTCGTTCTTCCGTATATTATGTACATGCAGGGTGACGACAGCGTGGTGGAATGTACGATAGAGGGAAGTGATATCAAATTGCACACGTCATGGAATACTCCTAACAAGCGTAACGAGCGGCAGAGCTTGGTAATTATTTTAACATAATTAATAGTCTTCGTTAGATGTTGTTTGATCAATATCAAAATCGGTAACATGCGTTAAGCCTAGCTAAAAATCATTCAACGAATTTAGAAACGCACGCATTCGACTTTGGTTATTTATTTATTTATTTATTTATTATATGCATTCGTTCGTTTATTCGTTCATTTATTTACTACGATCTAATCTATTGCAGCAACAAGGTACCGTTCAACTTGAATCAGCATCGCTCAATGAGGACCTGATAACATGTAAATTTTGGAGAGACAAGATAACCGTCATGCAAGATCATAAATTCGATCTCGTCAATAAGCCGTACTATCTATTGTTGGTTCACGGTAGCGAGTTGAGAGGTATTAAAAGTTTACGTTTAATCACTGGAATATGTCCTGAGAAAATATTAACGTATTCTTCGCGTTGCTGCTAGTTTAACACGTATCATTCTTCACTCGTGGCGTGTGTGTGTGTGTGTGTGTGTGTGCCGTGCGTGTGTTTTGTGTTTTAGCCAACGGCGTAGGATATCACGACCTACTTTATGATTCTACGGGCGAGGCGAAATTATTGTCGGACGTTGGCTCATTCACGGCATCGAATAACATGTTGATTCATATTCACGGTTCCTTAATGATAGTTGCATGGATGGGCACCACCTCGATCGCCATACTTTTAGCTAGATATTACAAACAAACTTGGGTCCATTCCAGAATGTGCGGAAAGGATCATTGGTTTGCCGTAAGTATTTCCTTTTTCCCCCCCTGATATATCTCATTTTAATACGGATATTAAAGTCTAATCGGTTTCATCGCGTTATCATTAATACCATTGCGGAACGACCGATCTTTCCTACGAGCTTTTATTTCAAAAAATCATTTCTCAAGCCCGGCTCATTTTTCAAGTATTTCTTTCTTTCTTTCTTTCTTTTTTTTTTTTTTTTTTTCCTTTAACGCGAAGAGAATAAGCGCGGCTATGCGTTGAGTTCATAGCGCACGACGTTTAAGGTATAATAATTATCGATCGCCCATCGAAACGCATTCGGCGTTGGTATATTCTCAACGTTGATTAAATTCCAAAAGTGAAAATTCGTCTTAGATATTATTACGGGGAAGAAAAAATAAGGGCCGCGTCTGAATCGTTCCCTCGGTACGATATATTTCGCTTCGATTAATCATATTAATTAATCATTTAATTAATTCTCTCAATCCTTTTCTATTCCTCCTTCCCTTGCCAAGTGGCACACCTTCCTGAACAGCATTACCTGCGTACTGACGTTGATCGCCATAGTCGTTATATTCGTCGAGCTCGGCACCTGGAGCACCGAAACATTTCACGCGTCTCTCGGATTGGCCACGACGATTTTGTGCTTCATACAACCTTTCATAGCGGCCATGAGGCCCGAACCTGGTGCGCCAAGGCGACAACTTTTCAATTGGACCCATTGGTTCATCGGGAATGCGGCACAGATTTGCGCGAGTAAGTTTTGAATTTAAATCGGCCACCCCATCGGCTTCAACGTTTGCCAGACGATAACTGCTTGTCGCAACACCCCCTACCACCCTCTCACACCCCACCAACCCGCCTTATTCCTTTTTCGTCACAACCTTTTTCTCCTCCTCCTCCTCCTCCTCTTCTTCTTCTTCTTCTTCTTTTTTTTCCTCCCTCTCCTCTCCCTCTCCCTCTCCCACTCCCCTACTCCCCTACTCCCCCATAACAAATCGCTGATCGGCGCGATCGTGAAATTACTTTTTCGCAGTCGTCGCCCTATTTTTCGCCGTACGATTGAACAAGGCCAAACTTCCGGAATGGGTCGATTGGATTTTGGTCGCTTACGTCATATTTCACGTTTTAACGCACGTGACCCTCACCGTAAGTAAAAACAATTATCCATCGCGATATTCGTCAACGAGCGCGTCCTCCTCTCTCACTCTTCTATACTTTGACGTTTCTCATCGTCGAATCTGTTTTCATTCCTTTCTTATTTCTCTCTTTACTTGATCCTTTTTCTTTTGATTTTCTTCTTTAACGAAGATATGTTTCACGGAAAACACTCTAACCGTCGATATCGTACCCTTTTGACGTTGCAATTGTCGTACGAGTTACGCGAATAATTGACGAACGACAAAGCGGCGATATCAAATTTATACGTTGGATATTATGGGAGGAAAGTTTTTTTATTTTATTCGGCCACGAATCGATCAGATCTCGTTGGTCGCGTAAGAAACGAAAGGTTCGAGGAAGATTTGATTTTATCGGACGTGGCTTCTTTTTATTTTATTTTTCTTTCTTTTTTTTCGTTTTCGTTTTCGTTTTCGTTTTCGTTGCATTCACGGCGAATAATTGTGATTATTCTTGTAGTTCCTTGGCTATACACCAGATAGAGAGTCATCTCAGAGAGGGGATTCTTTCCCTATGAATGACATGAATCCTCGTGGACAAATGACGAGCTCGGATACGAGAATGGAAGCTCCCGTAAGTTCATTAGTAACGATAAGATTCTACTAATATACTAGAGAGAGAAAAATAATTTATCTTAACAGCTGTTATTCTCTCTCTGTTTTAGCGAGCCGGCCTGAGAAAACTTATTCTTGGCATTTACGTCGTCGTAATCGTCGTTTTCCTTGCAATTTTAATTACCGTCGTCGTCTTGGCACCGATCGAGGAAACATGGTCGTCCATTAAAAACACCATTTCGAGTTACTGACCTTAATTCGGAATAAAAAAAAAAAAAAAAAAAAAAAAAAAACGATAAGAAAAAAAAATGAAAAAAAGTACGAAGAAACGAAAAAAAAAAAAAAAAGAAAAGACATCATCTCGAGTTGAGAAGTTCCCAAAGATAATTTATTGCATCTCCGTGTCCCATTGCAAAGAGTGCGTATCATCATCTCTATCAGTTTCTTCTTTTTTTTTTTTTTTTTTTTCCCCCCTCTCTTTTTTTTCCCATATCCAGGGCTATAGCGTTAGAATTAAAATTAATAACCCGCGATGCGATGCACGTGTCTGCGTGTATTTTTTTTTTTTTGTTTTGTTTTTTCATTTTTTTATTAACAATAGACTTAATTTTCTTTCCTTCCTTTTGTTTTTGCTCCCTTATCTCTTTTCTTTCTTTTTTTTAGATTATGTCCCGCTCGACGCAAGAACTAATCCTGCCCACTTCGTAATACCCCAACCCTGCCCCCCCCCCTTCCACACACACACACACACCACGAGAATTCCTTATTCTTCCAACTAATCCTCAAAATTAGGTAAGTTTGTTATTTAATAATATTATATTATATGTTATAAGAGTTGTATCCAAGAAGAAGAAGAAGAAGATGATAAAGAGGCATATATACTTTGTTATGTATTTAGAATTCCTTTTTATAGTCGTTTTCACGTACTCTCGCTGTACATTACGGAGAAGAACGTATTAATTAAAATTTAACATGAAAGATAGGAAATTAGTATGTAAGTACGTCGAGACAAGGTGTGCCACGCTTATCATGTTTAATAATTAAAAACCATGCACGTAGGACAGACTCGCATTTGTACCTACCAACCTACCTACCTATTTACACACACACGTACATTCATACATATATATATATATATATATATATATATATATATATATATAAACGTATGTATGTATGTACGTACGGACGTACACAGATATTCGCATAATTGTATCTTGAAAAGTAACAAAAGGGTTCGCATGAACGAATCCTTTCACAAAGCACCGTAGGAGAGTTTGAGTGGCGAAGAAGGGAAATACATAGTTCGTGGAAAAGGGAGTACAAAGATAGAGTGGTAGAAAAGACCACAGGTGTAGTAGATGCGGGTATACTGACATAGAGAGAGAGAGAGAGAGAGAGAGAGAGAGAGAGAGAGAGAGGGGTTGATGCAAGGGGTCGTGTAGAGTAAGAGAGAAATAGAGAGGTTGGTCTAAGGGGTTGTATAAAGTAAGAGAGAGAGAGAGAGGGAGAGAAAAAGAGAGAAATAAAAATAGCGAGTGGGTGGAGAATCAAGGGAAAATATCTGGTAGATGCCGGTGCTCTGAAAACAACGAAAAAGGAAAAATGCGAAAAAGAAAAATGAAAAACCGACGAGCGGGGGGGGGGGGCGAGTGAAAGGAAACAGAAAAAGAAAGAAAAAAGGGAGCGGTAGTAGGGGTGGGGTAGAAAGGAAAACTGTTATAGTCAAAGCACGTGAAAGACGTGCTTATCAAAGTATTAAATAGTTACCCCTTCCCCCGCGCGTTCTCTGTGTCTATATATTTTATTTCTCTATACGGGTTAAAGCCAAGTGTGTATGTATGTATATATATATATATATATATATATATGGATTTTTTCCGTTTCACAATTTCTTATCGATGAAGGAAAGGAGGAATGGAAGAAAAAAAAAAGAAAGAAAGAAAGAAAGACAAAAGGGAAACTAGTAGTACGTTGAAGACGAAGAATAAGAAGAATAAAAAAAGTGCGTAAACCGATAAAGGTTTATAGTGAGGAGAGTGTCGAGAAATCGTACAACGAGAGAGAGAGAGAGAGAGAGAGAGAGAGAGAGAGAATGAACAAGAGAGAGAGAGAGAGAGAGGCTTCCGTCCAGGGAATTCTCACCCCCACCTGATTGGATAGCCTGGAGAGAAGGTCGTTTTCGGGGGTAGTATAATAAACGCAGGGCAAAAGAAATATGGCGACCGATCGAAGGCGACGGTGGTGGTGGTCGGAGACGGTGGTGGTGGCGATGGCGATGGTGGTGGTGGCGATGGTGGTGGTGGTAGTGGTGGTGGTGGTGCTCGTGACGCATTCCACACGGCGTCTTTCAGCGTCCCTCGGCGGCGCCACCGTCAACCAACCCCCGCAGTTCGATTGGAAGCACCGGCCGGCGTCGGCGGAAGCCGCGTTGCTCTCTCACGTTACGATCGTCGTTCATTCGTTCTCTCTCTCTCTCTCTCTCTCTCTCTCTTTCTTTCTTTCTTTCTCTCTCTCTCTCTCTCTCTCTCTCTTTCAGACATACATACACACGCACACAAACGCATACACCTACACGCGCACGCAAACACTTACACGTAAACTGTTATACACGGATTCACTTTTACTCGCTACATCTATATATCTTTCTCTGTCTGCCTACTGCTGTCTCTCTCTCTCTCTCTCTCTCTCTCTCTCTCTCTCTCTTTCTCTTTCTTTCTCTCTCTCTAACTTATAGTGTTACTCTTCTTACCGGAGTCACGAGAAAGTCATCGCGTCGTACGCTTACTATCCGTCTGTCTGACTGACCGTC
>OU964978.1:1990730-1993230 GCA_918808275.2 Dolichovespula sylvestris
ATGTGTCGCTTTGAAGAATGTCGAATTAAAATAGACATACGTATAAGCACCCGTGAAACAAATTGATGTCGAGATAGGCTAGAGACTTAGGAGTTCAAAGGGTTAAATATCTTACGATTCACACCGAACGTATACACACACACACACACACACACACACATATATTCACGCGCGCATACATGAACGTACACTGCACGGATATCTAGATTACAACGTACAAACACATGGATACGTGTCATGTCCTTCTTAAGATAAGAGCTTTCGACGGGATGGTTAATATGCTCTATCTTTCGAGCATACTCGTGCATCGTGAAATGAAAAGGAATAGCAGGAAGGATTTAAGGCTAAAAAATAAGAAAAGTAAGAGAGAGATAGAAAGAAACAAGCGAGGAAAGAGAAGAAAAAGGAATGAGAGAGAGAGAGAGAGAGAGAGAGAGAGAGAGAGAGGAAAAAAAAAAGAAAAATTCCTTATCGACGGCAGAGTAATTATGGTTATATACGGTTAGGGTGGTATTCGAAAGGGGTTAAAAAGAAAAGGAACGCAAGAAGCTAGAGAGTTATTGCCCTCGGATCATCCCTCTTTTCTATCCCTTTTTCTGTCCCACTCTCTCTCTCTCTCTCTCTCTCTCTCTCTCTCTCTCTCTTGTTTCACTTATACGTCTATCTATATATCCCTCTCTTTTTATCATAGAGTAGAACGAAACGTTTCGCCGATATATATATATAGAAGAGAGAGAGAGAGAGGGAGAGAGAGAGAGAGAGAGAGATAGGACGTCCACTTGACACGATCTCGTATTGGTTCGCAGGTTTAAAGAGTTTCGATCGACGTTACACGGTTTCCCTTCGAGACACTCGACCCTAGTGACTGAAAGCAACGAAAGAGATAAAGACAGAGAGAGAGAGAGAGAGAGAGAGAGAAGGGGGGGGGGAGAGAAAAAACAAGGAAGGAATGAAGGAAGGAAGGAAGGAAGGATAGAAAGAAAGGAAGAAATAAATAAGGAAGGAAGGAAGGTGTCCTATCACTGACACGTGTTCTGTGTGTTTGTGTATACGTGTCCTTTTATATATATATATATATATATATATATATATATATATATCTGTGTGTGTGTTTTTCTAACTCCCTCTTTCTCTCTCTCTCTCTCTCTCTCTCTCTCCTTCTCTGTGTCCATCCATCTATCTATCTAACTATCTATCTATCTATTTGTGTTTCCCTGGACGTCCATTTTACACTGAAGAAGAAGAAGAAGAAGTAGAAGAAGAAGTAGAAGGAGATTGGACAAGATTCACGGTTACGAAGGTGCAAGGGAGAAGGAAGAGGAGGAGGAGGAGGAAGAAGAAGAAGAAGAAGAAAAAAACACGAAGGGTTGCGAGAGAGAAAGAAGGAAAGAAAGAAAGAGAGAAAGAGAGAGAGAGAGAGAGAGAGAGAGAGAGAGAAAGAGATCGAGGAGAGGAGAGGAGAGAGGAAAAAAGTTTTCTGAAGCGTTCGCGAACGCCTCCTCTTTTTCAGTGTGTTTAAAACCGTCTCGACGCGAGCTTACTTTTACGCTGGTGGAATAAAAAAGAAAAGAAAAGAAAAGAAAAGGAAAAGAGAAAGAACGAGGAAGGAACAACGATATCGATCCAACGAGAGAAAGGGACGTGCATGTTTAGCTTTGGACTATGGCAAGGATCCGTAGTCGTCAGGCTATCATGATTCTCGGTTATCTCGCGATCGGCTTAGTCCTAGCCCAGAATCCCGTCGAGGAGAAGACAACCTTCGAGGCTGCCTTTCAAGGTAAGTCAATCGTTTATCTCGATATTTCTTTTTAATGAAATTAAATTACACCGGAAGGAATCGATCGTAATCGCCGATCGATTCTTTCGAAGTTCGTTCAAAGAGAAACAGAGACGGAGAGAAAATGTAAAGTGAGTCGTACCCGTTTATAAAGTCTTGATAAAACTATAGAAAATTTCAAGGTCATTCGGATTAGAGATAACAATCCTTCTCGAAAGTAACACAATCGACGTATTCCTTATGAAGCTCGAATAGTCGAACGTAGGACCAGCCAATAAACCCCTCGTGTCCGTCGTGTCCCGTTTACAGCCTCGGTTGAATAGACACCGAACGAGTTCGAAGGCAATCAAACCCGTCCCCGCGAAAGATTCGAACCGAGTGGCCCCCCTTAGAACTTTGACTCTTCACCCTACTATTCCTCCCTCTTGCCTTTTCAAATCAACCCTCCTCACCCCCAATTTTTGCACTCGTCCTTTTAAGAGCTCTGTGTGTCAGGCTTCGGAAGACCTTCGGAAGACCTCTTTGCCTTTCAAACTCTCTTTCTCTTTTAACTTCCTATCATAATCGATTGTTTTCTGTACGAACTTAAAGAGGGTGAGAGAGAGAGAGAGAGAGGGAGAGGGAGAGGGAGAGGGAGGAAAATCCTTTCCCTCCTTTCCCTCCTCCTCCTCCTGCCCTCAACGCCGCCCCGATCCGCCCACCATTACTTCGATTACATCCAAT
>OU964978.1:2003230-2008230 GCA_918808275.2 Dolichovespula sylvestris
TACTTACATTATTCGTGTTATGCACGAATGTGAAATATTCGATGAAAAGATTTATCAGTTTACTTCCCGTTCGGATTTTTTTTCTTTTTTCTTCTCTCTCTCTCTCTCTCTTTCTCTTTCTCATCCTTATCAGTCGATATCAAAGAATTTTTCTAAATAGCTTCGACGACATCAGGTCGTAAATGTAATCGTGCACAGGACAATTTTCGATTGTTAAATAAAGCGTATAAAGGGTGTATAAAATTGTCGGTTCCTTTCAACGTATTCTTTTTTTTTTCTCTCTCTCTCTCTCTCTCTTTATTTTTCTCTGCCTTTTTTCGTTCTCTCTCTCTCTCTCTCTCTCTCTCTCTCTCTCTCTCTCCTTCTTTCTTCCTTTATGATAGAAAACCCGAAGCGAATCGAAGAGGAAGCTTGAGTAGGGGCGAGATGAATGCATCCAGTGTTTCAGGGATATATATACAATTGAACGAGATGCAATTCGTCGAATGGGTTGCACTCGAGTAATTCGCTATTGAAGATCGATGCGTCAACGATGCTGAGCAGGTAGAAATTATTCGTCTCGGGGATTCCGATATTCCTTCGTTGAGCGGGGTAAAAAAAAAAAAAACGGGAGAAATAAAGTACACGGTAGACTGGGTGGGATTTTCTTGATTTTTACCTTTTTTTTCTTCTCTCTCTTTCTCTCTCTCTCTCTCTTTAAATATCGTCTCTTAGTAAATCGTTGATGAAAAAAAGGGAGCCAGAGAGAGAGAGAGAGAGAGAGAGAGAGAGAGAGAGAGGATTGCGATAATGTCCTTTTACACGAGAATAGGACGATCAGATAGGATATGTCGGGCTTTTAGCGATAGGAGACAAAATATGTGTAAGTAAATGAAAAGAAAAAAAAAATATATATATATATATATATATGTATATATGTATGTATCGATTCTTTTATTCATTCGATCATCGTATATACAAGAGCAATTAGCGATCGACCAAGCCCACAAGGTAATTAGAAAGATTAAGAAAAATACAAAAGTAATTTGAACGATGTAAGATTATTTTTATTTTTTTTTTTTTTTATAAAGGGTACATCATTTTATCGTTAGGAAAGATGGCCGCCTTCGTTAATAAATTGTCTCAAAGTTAATATCATCGTTTTGAAGTAATTGATTCGATTATATCTCTTTCTTTCTGTTTTTTCTATTTTTTTATTTTTTTTTATGGACTAGGGCCGTGTCGTTCGGTGTTTTATTTTCAAAGGGTAAGCCTCAATTGTTCTTCGGTAAATGGAGAACAAAATCGAACGGTTGATCTTTGTCGTTGAAGATGAGGAAAGTCTTGCTGATTTCTACGGCCTCGTTATCGAGATCTCTTCGTTTACGATTGTGAGCCCCGATACTGATGCCTCCGCTGCATTTGCGTCCACGACATTTGACGTTGGCTTTGCCACCCCACTTAACCTTGGCGGTAGTCGGGTCCTCCTGTTCAACCGATGCGTTTACCGGTGTGTTCTCGTCCTCTATGAGCTCCGGAACGATCTCTCCGCTTGGTAATTTCAACCAACGAATTCCCAAAATAACTTTGTTACATTTGAAATTTTGATTATCGTCGTTAACGCAATCGGAATCGATAATGATTTCAACGGGATTGCCGTCCTCTCCCAAGACGATCTTTTTGACGTAAGTAGTCGTCTCCTCGCTGTGCGGCTTTGGTTTGATCAAACGTGGCATGTCCTTCGGTACGATCGGAATGACCTTTGGCCCATTTTTGTACTCTATTTCGCCAGTTAAATCTTTGTCTCCCGTAGTTCGGGGAATGGGTGTAATTATCGGGTTAACTTTACCATTCTCGTCTTTGAACCAGTCTACGCCAATGCCGATGTTACCGCTGCAACGTTTTCCGTGACATTCCACGCCTCCCTTTACGTGAGTTTTCATAAGTTCTGGATCTGGAACGACATCCTCGTTCTTGAACCAGTCTACGCCAATGCCGATGTTACCGCTGCAATGTTTCCCGTGACATTCCACACCTCCCTTCACGTGAGTTTTCGTAAGCTCTGGTTTCGGAACGACATCCTCGTTCTTGAACCAGTCTACGCCAATGCCGATGTTACCGCTGCAGTGTTTTCCGTGACATTGCACACCTCCCTTTACATGAGTTTTCGCAGGGGTTGGAATTAGAACGACGGTGCCGTCCGACATTACGAACCAATCGATGCCAACGTTTATACTACCACCGCATTTTGATCCTTTGCAATCGGCTCCGACGTCTACGTGGCCACCGGCAGGTTCAGGCTTAACAATCGGGACAAGAACTCCGTCCTCGGTTTCGAACCAGTTTACTTTAACCCCGAGAATACCCTCGCAATTCGATCCCTCGCATTGACTTCCAACCTCGATACGATCAACGAATATGGCCACGTTGGATTTTGGTATTGGGAGAAGAGTTCCGTCCTCTGTCTTGTACCAATCGCCGCCTACGCTTATGTGACCGCTGCAGTGTTTACCGTTACACTTGGCCCCAACCTCGACTTTGGTCTTGTAATCTTCGGGTCTGGGAACGCCTACGAGACTACCGTCCTCCGTTTGGAACCAGTCGACCTGGATTTTAACGTTTCCGTCGTTTTTCACTTTTTCCGCTTTACTAATCTCCTCCGTTGTCGAGAACCAATTGACGCCGATGCTTCCGCCGCAGTGCGTTCCGTGGCATTTGACTTTGATATGGATCTTGGCCGGATCGGGTTCCGTGATCGGTACTAGGGTTCCGTCGTCGGCCATTAACCAACCTACGACCTTGAAAATAATTCACATTTGATTTGCCGTTTCAATGGAGGAGGAAGGAAAAAAAGGGACGAAGAATTACGACCGAATAATAATTTCTTTCGATAACGAGAACGTTTTTCTTCTTACTTGTTGAACGTTTTCCTTGGCAATAGGGCCGGCAATGGCTATCGCCGCGAGGGCGAATAGAACGACGAACGTCTTCATTCTAATAATCCTGTTTCGGATAAAAAGTACGCGATAAAAATCAATAATATAGATTTACACGTAATATTATTTGACAATGTTACATTTTAACGAATATATTTGAATATTGTGATATTGATATATAAGTATGATACTACTTACCAGTACCGGCACCAGTACCGTGGAGTTTGATTTCTAATATGTTCATTTATGTTGGCTCACGGTGGCTTATATACCGATGAAACAATGACGAATTAACGTCTACATAATTATCGGAGAATCACATGATTTCGAATGATTTCTTCGAGAACATATCTGATTCGTTGATTTTCGAATAATAATGCGGCCCCTTCTACCCCGACCCTCGCCTCCCCTCCTCCGCGTATCTTTAAGTGTCCAATATTCGTTAAGCCAGATCTTTATCGGTTCAATTTCTTGTCAACGATCGTGTTAAAATATCAATTTTATATAAGCGTATTTTATATATATATATATATATATCGAGATGATGTTTGCACAAGTGAGATTAAGCCAATAAGTATTTAATTTCATTCTATTCGACGACATTTTTATTTTGTCCTTTTTTCTTTTCTGCCTCTCTATGTAATTAATATCTGTAAATGTATTTCTCATTACTCCTTCTCCACTTTTGCTTACATCATTTCTTACTATTATTTCTCTATTTCTTCTTGTTTTTCTTCCAATATTTATCTATCGTTTCGTTATTGCATTTATTGTTTCCTATATTTTATGGTTGACAAAGGTGAAGGGGGACTCTAGTTTCAAGTAGAGTAGATTTACCATGTTCCAATACGGATAACAACGATTATACTAAGACCATTATTATACTTACTTTACAATCGAGAAAGTTATTTAATTATATTCTCTAAGCCCTTTGCCGATATCTGTTATCGATTTTAATAGAAACTCGTTAGTCCGTTCGAAACGCATTTCATTTCTTTTTTTCATTTTGTCTGGTCTTTACTCTCTCTTTCTCTCTCACGACAGGCGTAACTTCCTAATTTCGAAATGATCGAGAAAAAATGAATTGGCTTAAGGGAATGGAAAAATGTAAATAATTATATCTTTCGATATCATCGTTCGTTTTTTTTTTTTTTTTTTTTTTTTTTTTTTACGTATCCAAACATATAATATCCTCGTACGATGTGTTAATTCGATAAACTCGGAAAATACGATTTATTTTTTTTGTTTCCTATCTTTCCCCCCGCCAACCCCCTCTGTTCCAAGTAGATCGCTAAATAAACAGATTAATTTTGCTCGATATCTGTTATGTGAATTTGTTTTCAACAGAAATGCTCTCGAGTTCGAACGGAAGACGGCTCTATCTATCTATCTATCTATCTATCTATCTATCTATCTATCTATCATCGATCGTAATTTATTATTTGCTTCGGCGTCTTTATTTTTTCTCTTTTTTTTTTCTCTCTCTTTCATCGAGGAAATTATATAACAAAATTTTGTATAATTTATTTTCCTTCCTTCTTTTTTTTTTTTTGGTATGTTGTTTTTTTTCTTTCTTTTTATTTCAACGCTCGATCGATACGATAGATATAATTCTGAAAAAACGGCAAACATTCGTATTCGGCGTTCGTTCGAAAAATTTTCCATGTGTATTCGTGCTATGTAAACTCGTGTATCTCTCTCTCTCTCTCTCTATATATATATATATATATATATCTCTCTCTCTCTCTCTTTGTTATTCCCCTTAACTATCTTTCGACAACTACGAATCGTAGTTATGTAATTGAAATCAACGAGCAGAAAGAGAATCAAAGGTACTTTGTCGTTCGTTCTAGAAAATGTAAACAATTTTAACGCGTGTACGGTCATTCCCCGAGTCTGATGAATTTCTATTGATAAATGACCCCGCGTTATCGATTAAATCGAAGAGCATACAGATCGGTTATGCGATCCATCGATCTTTATCCATCTTCCTGTTTTTTCTTTTTCTTCTTTTTTTTTTTTCTCTCGTATTTTTTCCTCTTTTCTGTGGGCGATTTCACCGCCGTATCGTAATCGTGATTTTCA
>OU964978.1:2020730-2023230 GCA_918808275.2 Dolichovespula sylvestris
AGATGGATACGATAGATTACGGTTGCGATGATGCAAAAGTATGTTCGGACATCTCGGTACAGTTCTCGGGGCATAATCATCCGTAACATTTTCAATTACGTCGGTAACGATATGAAGAAAAAGAAAATAAAAAAAAAAAAAAAAGAAAATTGCGCGCGGAGAGAAATGAAAACGAAACGCAAGGAAAGGAAACAAAAAAAAAACAAAAAAAAAGAGAGAGAATAAAGGGATAGAGAGTTAAATGAAGGCTGCACTCGAGAAATGCAGTTGAAACGTTACGAGGAAAGATTCGTGGATGGAATTATTTCTTTCGTATGACTCGTCATGGATCTGTGAAGAAAAAAAGTAAAAAAAAATGAAATAAAAACAAGGAAAAGGGAGGGGTGTCAGAGGGTTTAAGGGTGTCAGGGGACGAAGGAAGAAGAGAGGGGAACTATGCGGATAAAAGTAAAATTGGTGATATATATATATATAATATCTAATATATGATATATATATATATATATATATATATATATATATATATATATATATATATATAATATATATAACTGTGGACGGTGAGTTACATCTAGGATTTGAATAACGAACATTTAAAGATATATGTTTAACGAAATCACACGAATGACTTCGGCCCTTTTTCAGAGGAATGCACGGCGGATAGGTGCAGCAAAGTGCCATGCGCCCATGGTGGAAAATGTTTGACAACCGGGGGTGACACTGCAGTATGTCTCTGTCCTCTTGGATACACCGGTGATCTTTGCGAGACTAGAGTAGACCTTCAGGTAAATAATATGTACGCACGTACACGCACACGCACACGCACACGCACACATTTTTTTTATTACCGATGATCTCCCCTCTCTTTTCTATTTAATTTAATTTAATATACCGCACATACGTAATACATACATGCGTCCCATATGAACAAATATTATCAAAGTTATTGATGATTAAAATTACGAGAAGTGTGTGTGTATGTGTGTGTGTGTGTGTGTGTGAATCGCGCGCATGCCCGTAAAAAAAGAAAAAAAAAGAAAAAAAACTGAAAGCACGTAAGGGCGTACGTGTGTGTGTGTGTGTGAGAGAGAGAGAACGTAAACGTTTTTTTTTTCTTCTCTATCTTTCTAATTTATTAAACTTTTGAATGGATATTCCTCTATGACAGATCGACCGTTATGCGTCCTCTGTGAAAATATGAGAAATAAAAACGAAAGAAAGGAAGAGTTTAGATTTATCCTATTTCGAAGTATACTCTTTTCCAAAGGTATTCTTTTAGAATTTTAGACGGAAAATTTCAAAGTTTTTATATTCTATATTCGCGAGTCGTATATAGTTACACTTACTCGGCGTAGGTCCCTCTGTAACCTCGACGTTAACACGTATCCTATAAAAAAGGTTGAAAGATAAAAAAAAAAAAAACGAGAATGTTCTAATGCACCTTTCCTTTCGCTCCTTTTATTACTTCGGTATTCCGTTCATTCTATTAAAAGATAAAAAAAGAAAAGCAGAGAGAGAGAGAGAGGTGTTCATAAATTTTTTTGATATTTTCTAATTTCTTTTTTTGGTTTTTTTTTTTTTTTTTCATTATTATTGGAACGAGAATGACGACGATTATGGCATATAATAGTTTTGTAAAAGTTAATGGAAACTATTATTTAAGTGACTTTATATCTGTTTCGCGCATAATCATCGATTTTATCGAGTCTATTTATTATTCATCATCATCTTCTCCTTCTTCTTCTTTTTTTTCTTTTTTCTTTTTTATTTCGACCTTTCTCTCTCTTTCTTTCACACTTGATGGGAGAAAAGGCACGTTCGTAAAAAGTTTCTCATCGTTTCTTCGACTTTTCTTGGTAAGAAACCAATGTGGAACATACTTTCATCCATTATTCAGATATTCGAAATCCGTCGATCCTTCTGGAAGGATGATCGTACATGTGATATTAATTTGTCAGAGAATAAGAAAGAGGCTAAGAGAGGAAAAAAAATAATATATATATATATATATATATATATATATATATATATTAATATATTTATATATTATTTTTCATACGAAGCGTTATCGCATCAATATATAAATAACAATAATAACGCGATCCATCGAAATACAGAAAGGAAATTAATAAAGTCTTATCTAATCTGATAAATCTTTATTTCTTTCTCGTCAAAGTAAATATCATCTGCGATACTTATTTCATTATTGTCAATCTGCGACGTTACGTATTTAGGATCGGTCATATTGAAAATAGACACACGGTTAAAAGAACGAACGAACGAACGAACGAACGAACGATTATAGACGAACGCGGATTTATTAAAATAGAACAATTTTGGTGTCGATCGACTTTTCAATTTTTATCCTCGTTTATTAATACCAAAACCGTCGAGGTATCATAAAGTTCACGAAGAATGTAAAACTATGTAAAGGATGGCGGATTAATTTTTCTCATTTTTTACTGTTACTATAAGTTCTTTTATTCCTCTTTTTTTTTTT
>OU964978.1:2025730-2030730 GCA_918808275.2 Dolichovespula sylvestris
CGCACAGTTTCCTTTTTTCCTTCTTTTTTTCCTATTCTATTTTATCGGATACGTACGTTATCGGATATGGTATGAAACGCTATGATGAATCAAAATGATAACGAATCGAAATAAATAAATATATCACCTAACGGTGGTCTAAATATATCTACGCGCGGCGGTGTTCAGAGATATTAAATTAGATTGATATTACGCCTCGGGATAGGCAACACTCTTTACTCATTGATAATTACGGTCGCTAGCGTTATCCGTCGGTAAGAAAGTTTCGGCGCAACACCCCTCGTTATATGCAACCCCTTCGTACGTACGTGTATAACGGTAATATATAAATCAAGTTTTTCGATGATAGATGGAACGAAGTACGTCATATGGATAATAAACTTTCGAACGAATAAGATACTTCTGACATATATCGATAAATATTCCTGTAAATATTAATAAATAATGGACAATTGAAGTATTATTCGTTGATCGATAACGATAATTCGCTCGTACACGCACACGGACAGGCAGATACATTGAAAATTTTGTAAAATAAAGCGAGATGAATAAAATTGTTTCGAATATTATTAATGAATATTTATACTTTGATTTTTATAGGTACCATCGTTTAATGGGTCATCCTATTTACGTTACCCAGGATTAGGCGACGCTTCGCTCTCCTGGTTAGAATTATCCGTGACCTTAAAGCCTACGGCTCCCGATGGTGTAATCATTTACAATGGTCATCACAGCGATGCTTCCGGTGATTTTATCGCCCTTTATCTATCATCGGGATACGTACATTTCACCTTCGATTTAGGAACTGGAGCAGCAACCCTAAGGTCTATCGATTTCTATATCGAAACGTTTAATTATAAACCATACCTTTACGTTTCCTTCCCTTTTTTATTATCATTCCTTGTCAGTGAAAAATATTATTAACGTTGCTTACGAAGACGTTTGGCATGATTTTATTAAAAAAAAAAAAAAAAAAGTAAAGAAAAAAATTCACACCTAATATCGCCATTAGATTCGTCGTTATTAATTAGATTGGAAAAATTAAAAAAGAAAACAAACTGTGCGTCACTTGTCGTCATCGTTTGTTTTAACGTTTATTACTGTTGTTGTTGTTGTTGTTGTTGTTGTTGTTGTTGTTATTATTATTATTATTATTATTATTTTAGAAGCGACAGCCCAGTCCGTTTAGGAGAATGGTTAGAAATCAAAGTATCAAGGACCGGTCGTTTGGCATCCTTAAAAGTCGAGGACGATCCAATCCGTGAGATTTTGGCACCAGGCGCATACACACAATTATTTTTACCATTGAATCTTTATCTCGGCGGTGCACCATCGCCCGATCTCTATTCCCTCAAACTTAAAACAACGAGCAGCTTCGTCGGTTGCATTCAAAGCGTCATACTTAATCGACGCGAGGTAAAATCCATATCGGCGAAAATAAAATATATACGTTATTTCATCGACGACGATATTTCATAATGGTTTTTGAACGAATAATCATAAATTTATTTGCGATTACGTCGTTCCACAGTTTGAAATTGAATAGGAAATTTGTTAGAAAATAAAATCCATAAAGAAATTAAATATTTCAACGAAATCGCGTTTGTATCGTATTTCCGTGATAATTACAAATCATTATGAATTATCGATTTTAGCTTAATAATTGAGCTTTTAATAGTCCTGAAAATTGATAGTAGAGCGTATCGAAATTAACGATAACAATCTCTCTCTCTCTCTCTCTCTCTCTCTCTCTCTCTCCCTCTTTTCGTCAATACGTAATTGTATTATACGATACAATCGTACATTCGACAAATAATATAATAATACGTCCGATAATATAACCTTTGTGAAATATCAAGCGGACGTATAATACGTGTTTATAAATATAATTAAGTATCCGAAAAAGAAGAGCATACAATTTGTATTTACATATACGTAATATTATTGCGCGTATTATATTCTCGCCTTTTTTCTCTTTTTCTTTCTTCTCTTTTTTTTCGAAAAGTCCATCATATATATATATATATATATATATATATATATATATATATTTATTTATTTATTTATTTATAAAATATGTATATATATATACGATCGCGTGTTTGTTACCTTTCAGATCGGTATCCTGGCTGAGGCCTTGGGTGGTATGAACGTTGGAAATTGTGGTCACGCTTGCGAGGCAAGGCCTTGCGGAGACGCAGAATGTCGACCTCTGCGAGATCGATTTACCTGTCGATGTCACGCCGGTGTACCCCATCCGTGCCCGGCTTTGGATGATTATACGTTGTTAACGTCGGCGCTTGGCAATAACGTTGACTTACCACCCCCGACGATATTTAAAAATTCTGTGCCTAGTTTTACTGGAAGCGAAAGTTATCTTCATTATAATGACGCTGATACTATGAAGAGGTATATATATATATACACGTATATGTGTTTGTGTTTGTTTGCGTGCGTGCGTGCGTGTAATATTTGCAAAGATTTATTCAAACGATATTGAAAAATAATAACAAGAGTTAACGATATTGAGATTAAAAATTCGTCGTCGGTGAGACGCGTTTATTTTGAGATGAAAGAAAATTTCCAAAAATATTGACTCGCTATATAAATGTCAAATATATTGAGAAATCGTATTTAACGGGTACGAATTTGTCGGATGCGTCTCCTCGTAAATCTCTTTTGCTTCTTCTCTATCTCTCTCTCTCTCTCTCTTTTTTTTTTTTCTTTTCCTTCCTTTTTTTATTTTCGTTCGTACTTCGAGAATATTCACTTCGAAATATTGAAATTAAAAATTGAAGATGAGATTTTAGGAGACCGATTAAAACCTAGTGTATTTAAACGAGAGAGAGAGAGAGAGAGAGAGAGATCTTTCCCTATAAAAAAAAAAAAAAAAAAAAAGAAAGAAAAAAAAAAATGTTTCATCTCTCGAATCTCGACGAGAATAGTTTCATTCATTTTTCTTCCTTTTCTTGTCTTTTTTTATCGACTTTAGGATAATAAGCTACAGAGTGGACATCAATATGAGATTCCGAGCGAGCAGTAGCAACGGCTTGTTACTTTGGAGCGGCCGACACTCGGATCCGCAGGAGCAAAAGGACGAGAACGACGATTTCCTTGCTCTCGGTTTGCACCGGGGTTATCTTACGTTGGCTTATAACCTTGGCTCGGGCGAAGCCATCCTGAGATACAATCTGACGAGATTGGACGACGATCTGTGGCATCGCGTTAGGGCTGTCAGGTAAAATACAAAAAGAAAATAACGAACGATAAATCATCGCGACGTACATTACGAACTAGAGCGAGCCGTAACGACGTACGAAAATTATTAACGGTAACGTAAAGAAAAAATAATAGAAAAAAAAAAAAAAAAAAAAAAAAAGAATAGAAAAATGTTCGATCAATTACAGAAAGAAAAGCAAAACAATGTTGAATTAATTTCAGAAACGAGCAATGGGCGTCGCTGGTGGTGGACAGTGGTACCGGTGTATCGGCATCGTCGCCAGGTCAATTGAGACAATTAAACACGGACACGGGATTATACGTGGGTAAGAAAAACGAAACGACAAATCAAATCAAATCAAATCAAATCAAATCAAATCAAATGAAATCAAATCGAATCGAATCGAATAAACGAATAAATGAGAGCATAAAGAAAATCGCGTAACCAAAACCAAGCGCTGTTCGATGGAGAGCGTTTGATAAAAGATTGAAAAGAAAAAAAAAAGACACACAAAGGAAAAGAAAAAGAAAAAAAAATTAATATTGTTTAAAGGTGGTGCGCCAGATATCGTAAAGACAACGGGTGGAAGGTACACGAAAGGTATCGTAGGATGTATCAGCGATCTGATATTAGACTCGGATTTGTCGGTACCATTGTCGTCACCGGGACAAGCAACCAACACTCATTCGTGTATTCCTTGAAAGAGAACCATCCCGTACACCATGGAAATGGTAGGGCCTTTCATAGATTATATCTAGGATATTGGATAAACGAGCAAATTTATTATCAGAACTTGACGATGACGATAACGACGATGACAAAAAGGACGAGTCAAGGTCAAAGTATTACGATCATAACGGAGCTCTCTCTCTCTCTTTCTCTCTCTCTCTCTCTCTGTCTCTGTCTATCTAATCTGTCTGTCTCTTTTTTCTCTTCATTCTTATGATTCGTTATTGCACGTAGAGAGCTTCCGAACGAAATACCTATCGAGCTAGAATTATATGGAAGAAAAAGCATAATATATTTCAAGTGTCAATATTAAATGAAAAAAAAAATTGAAAAAAAGTATATATATATATGGTCGTAATACTTTGAGACCTGTCGATCGTCTGGCTCTTCATTTTTCTTTCTTTCTTTTTTTTTTTTTTTGTTTTTTCGTACTTTCTCCGTGACGACTAACCTATTGGTCTGGTTAAAAAAAAAAAAAAAAAAAAAAAAAAACAAAAAAAGAGCGAAAAAGCATAGTTACCAAAACGTCAAATGCACGGAGCTATTCTTTTCTTTTCTTTGCTTTCTCCTTTGTCAGGTTTCGTTACTCTTTTCATTTGCTTTCTTTCTTTTTTTTTTTCTTTTTGTCTTAATTTATTCATTCGTTTATACATTTATTTATTTATTTATTTATTTATTTCTTCTTTGCTTTCTCCCTTTGACACGATACTCCTCCCACCCTTTTCGAGAATGATCGCGTTGTTTATATTGCGAGCAACAGGTTTGTGTTAGATTAGGATCGTGAACGTTTCGTAAAGGAGGACAGGAACATACGAACTACAATTCAAACTACAACACTCTCTTGGTACACGAGGGGGAAAGGGGTTCGTGGGCCTAAAAAAAAAAAAAGAAAAAAAGAAGAAGGGAAAGATAAAAGATAAAAAGGAGAAAGCAAAGGAAAGATAATGTTTATGATGAAAATAACGAGAGATAGGAAGAGGAATATTGTGAAACGATACGGTGTAGGCAGGACAGAGAAATCCCTCCAATGTCAATTTTTATTAAACGCCCT
>OU964978.1:2038230-2043230 GCA_918808275.2 Dolichovespula sylvestris
AGAGAAGGATCGATAGAAAAAGAAAAGAAAAAGAAAGAAAGGAAAATGGAAATAAAAAAGAAAAAAAGAAAAGAAAAAATTGCGTCGACGTGTAACGACGATAAACGAGGATGAAAGTGTATAATACTATGTGTGTGTGTGCGTTCATGTGTGCGCGAACGTGTAACAAACACGTTGGTGTTGCGTATTATCAGCTGATACGTTGTGACGTTGAAAGCCTTTCCCCGTTCGTCTGCCAAAGAAAAAAAAAAAAAAAAAAAAGAACCAAGCGAAGATACGATCTAAAGGGAAAAGGATAAACGAAAGAAACATACCTAACCTTTGGAAATTTTGTTTGTTTCAATTCGGAATTCGACAAGGCACACGAGGAGAAGGAACTGCTAACGTTTACCTCGTATTCTGTTAGTTGCATGCGAATTAATCATTGACGAAGATGCAATGGTGTTGTTCCCTTCGTTCTCGTTTCTTTTTCTTTCTTTTTCTTTTTTTCTTTTCTTTTCGTCCTTCTCGATCATAAAACTAAAATCGCTTGCGAGATCTCTCTCTCTCTCTCTCTCTCTCTCTCTCTCACTATCTTCTGGAAGAAACTATACCGCTATGCTCGCTGTGTATGTGTCTAATAGTCAAAAAGATTTTTGCGTGTCGATTAATAAATAATGCGAACGAAAAAGTCGTCGCGTCGACGAGATCGAAAAGAAAGAGGTTATGTCTTGCGAACGCCGTCGGTACGATAGTTTTCCTTGTTACCTTTATAAGAACGAAAGAAGAAAAAACGGGAATAAAAAAGATAGAACGAAAGAATAAAAAAATAAAAGAAATAAAGAAAATGGAGTTCGTATTAGGCCTACGTATAACCATGTATCAGACGTATCGATATCGTTCGAAGAGAATTCGTTCAATCAAACGACTTTCGGTGTATGCGTTCCGTATAATATAAAGAGAAAAGAAATAATAGAATGAAAGAATGAAAGAAAGAAGAAGTTCAGCACGTAAAAAGCAAGAAGATAAATAAATAACTAAATGAAAGAAAAAAACATAAATAAACAAGGTTTGCATGCTAATGCATACGTTTTCTAAGAGCACACTGAAGATAAGCTCCTGAAGGTACATCGATATGTGCACTTACGAGATTATTTGTAATTAATACAAACGGTATCGTCCTTATATGTATATGCATATATATGTACATATCTATATATATTATATATATATATATGTATGTATACATACATATATGTACGACACGCAGCGCTATAAATTTATATGAACTGTGTGCAAGTGTGTGTCCTCACATTGTGAAAGCATGAATAAATATGAGATTTTGTAAATCAGGTAATACTTTTAATGTTCTAACCTAAATTAGCCGTCATTATAGATATAGCGTGTTTACCCTTATTCCTTTCCGTTGATCGCGTTCATTTAATTATTTCATATTTATTCTTTTACTTTCCGTAACAACGTATCCGTTGTAACAATTTAAGAAGGATAATCGTAATGATAATACGAATATATCGATTGTGCATCACCATTTAAAATTGCCGCTAAGAATTTTTGCAATACGGTGATCGTCGCGTCATCTTTTTAAGTTTTATCGTTTTTCTGTTTTACCGACATCGTGTTATTCTTTAACTTGTCTCAATACAGCTAAACAGTATGAGTGTGTTCGTCCGTTTAAATGTGTTCAGTTTATATACGTATGGAAATAGAAAGAGCAAGCAATTAATCGCAGATTTTTTGTTTCCTGGACTTTGAAAATACGATGTTTTTTTAAACAATCTTTACAAATAATTATTATCCATGTTCTTTTTTCTTTTTTTATACATTATATAAAGAAAATCATCGAGGAATTTATCGTATACGTAATTTAAAAATTGAAAGATATATTAAAATAGTACTATGAAGGTTATGAACGATACGAAACATATCGAAGAATTACGCATTACGACTTTTAACGTTTTTATCAATTGCGTTAAGAGATTGAGACGAATATTATTGTCTTCTTCTATTTTCTTTAGGCTAACTTAACTATTAATTTCAATGTGCTCGAATTATCGATGCATGATTTCTTAGAGGTTATGTTATCTCTCTCTCTCTCTCTATCTCCACACATATATTAGAAAATGAATAGGTAGCAATGTGACCTTTGAACTGTAATACGTATAAACAAAGTTTCGTCAATTCATAATGATGCATTCTTCACTATCAAGATGATATACATATATTAAATCGTGCAGTAGAATGCAAAGAAATTAATTTATTTCAATGTTAAGCTCACAATTGAGAATTCAAGCGAACAGATGATATGGCTGAAATAAAGAACGAGGTAAACGTATTCGAATTTAACGTTACTTGTATTATTGTGGTCGGTTTGCTCGAATAGAATTTTATTATGTCGATAGGAGCCAACCGTATTGGAAGCCGATACTGTGTTTTTGTTAATGAAGAGAGGATTTCCTATCTCTCGTAATGTGAGAGCCCAATGGATGCTAGAGCATTTAGACTCGGTAATAGAAATTCAACAGCCTAGTACAAATTATGAGGATGCGCCAGAGTTGGAAGTTGTATCCGTGTTACCAAATGGTTCGCCCGGGTCATGGTCACCCGATACTAGTCATCAATTTCTGTATAAAGTTTTAGGGACTACTTCGATAATTTTTCTCGCTCATAAATACAGAATGGTTTTTAGTTTAGACTTAAGCCCATCGCTAGCCACAGTCGTAAGTAACATTTTATTCTAATTTTCTCGAAACATTTTCGAATAATATTATTAATTTCTTAATATGAATAATTTACTGTAGGATATACAGCATGGAGAAATTGTTATAGACGAGGTATATTTAGCTACAAAAAGATGTCTAGAAGGAATAACTAAACCGGTAATTATGATTATATATTTCTAAAGTTTAACTAAAACGCTTTGATTTAATCTATTTCCCATATCTGCAGTTTACAATTCCAGGCAGTAAACGTATATTACAACCAGAGATTTTCGTGACGGTGATAGCTCATACCCCGTTTCTTACAAGTCCGTCTCAACAAGTGTTAGTTCAGGGATGGCTGCTTACTGCCAATAACGTTAACCATCTGATACAGCATATAGAAAAGCAATTGAACCTGTTGGAAGAGAAGGTATCATTCGTGGCTGCTATCGCTAATCAACAGTTGGAAACATTGAAAGCGGAAAATGAACGCTTAGTAGGTGGCCTGTTTGAAGATGGTACTAGTTATTACAATAAAAATAACAGTTGTCTCGGCAACACAGCCATGATTTTACCAGAGGCTAACTTTATTAACATGCTGCGATATGGAATGTTAGCTCTTACCTTGTTACCGGAACATAGCTGTGCGCGTAAGTTAATTAAAAAATATTCTTTTTTTTTTTTTTTTATGGAATAATATCGATAACTTCTTTTTTTTTTTCCTTTTCGACAATTAAATGATCCTTACAGATTTGATTATTATCACCGATGGGATAGTTAGCACGACCGATGTTCACGTTTTGGACTCAATTATGCAACAATTGCGTGCCACAACTATTGCGTGTAGTTTCGTACACGTCGGTAGCGTTTATCATCCGCACTGTGCGGATGGATTAATACCTTATCAGGATCTCCTGTGTTTTCTCGCAGCAGCAACTTTAGGGAGTTACATGACTTATATGCCACAAATTGTACGTAAAAATTCGTTGCTTTTCCTCCTTACTAACGGCAATCGTACGATATATAATCAAGATATTTGTATAACGCTCATTCGAATTATTAGGTACCTGAACACGGAGAGAATATAAATATGTATCATAAAAATTTCCTCTGCTGGCAATTGTATCGTGACACATCTAATTCTATTGTCTCAACTAAACAGACTAAATGGCATTCTAACAATACATTTTTTTATGGTCACAAACCGGTTCATCTTCTGAGAAAGAAGCAGATCGACGAGCAAGTTACGTGCACGTTGAGCAGTTTATTGTGTTGTCGGCTGCGCGAGGGATATTTAATAAAGAGAGCAATAATAAGAGATGACACCCTTGAAATATGTTTCGTTCTTTTATGGAAGAGCAATGTCTTTTTGGAACACTTGGTAACATGCCCTTGGTCTTCCAAGTCGTTATCTGTCTCCAATACGATACAATATACGATTACCATAGAAGGTGAAGATATATTATATTAAATCGCGACAGTTGTGAAAATTTATCGTGAATTCTTAATCGTACGCCTAACGCGAACCTTGTTTTAGCCCCTTATGAATTTCTCCACGACATAACGTGCCTATCGAAGAAACCACTCAAGTCGCAATATCGTCAGGGCGTTGTGTCACGTTTTTGGATGGCCATAAAATCGTTGACCGAAAGCGACAACATGTTGGCGCACTTCAGTTGGTTTCCTGGTTCCGGTTGGAGTTGGTACAATATACCAGATACCATTAGAAGCGGAATTCCTGTATTCAATTTGTCTGCCCACCCTGTGCCTAATACTCTTCAGCTTAGGTAAATTATCGGTCCAAGGTAAAACGTTTTCTATGCGATAATGCATTATATAAAAAAAGGAATAAGCCAGTACGGGTCTTTGTGTGAATTTAGTGATGCTGCCTGCCCGCAGTTTGGACAAATATGGCATCCGGTCGTTTCGATGGAAACTATACAATGGGCCCGTTGGATGCACACGCAAAGGATTACGTTGGTATTATCGCACGATCGACCATTGCCAAAATATTTGCATCAAGCCAATCAAAATGGAAGATTTCAATGGATTCAATGTCGTCAAGCGGCCGCCGTTCTTTATGCCATGTTGAAAAATTGGGCGACGTTCGTACTGGTCGAGAATCATACATACGTTCAGTTTATATACAAGGAAATGGAGAAGCCACCGGTTGCATTTTCGTTGATACGGGTCAATTGTAAGGCACTCTGTGTCGTATTAAATATTGCATTCACAGGTGGTACCGAGGGTGGCGTCAGGCACAACGTCGTAGTAGACCTTATCGAAAGATTATCTCAATTG
>OU964978.1:2048230-2070730 GCA_918808275.2 Dolichovespula sylvestris
TTTTATTTTATTTTATTTCATTTTATTTTATTTTATTTCATTTTATTTTATTTTATTTTATTTATTTCGGTTCTGGTTTTTTTTCTGTTTCTTTCTTTTTCTTTTCTTTTCTTTTCTTTCTTTTTTTGTCGTTCTTCGTTTTCATGGGATGCTCAGTACGATTTCGGTCCGGTCCAGTTACGTGGGAATTAAAAAAGAAGTGTTAGGAAAACGAAAACGAAAAGGAAAGGAAAGGAAAGGAAAGGAAGTAAGAAGGAATTAAATTAAAAAAAAAAAAAAACAAAAAAAAATAATAATAATAACAATAATAATACCGACGAAAATCAAATTTATAATATTCGGGGTGATGCTTAGTACTCGTTCTCTTTTTATTTTGATTTTATTTTCTTCGTTAATCCTAATAACATTTCGATCGTGATCGGTTTAAAAGGAAAAACGAAAAGGAAAAAAGTGATAAGTGAACCGACTGAATACAAAAAAAAAAAAAAAAGAAAATCTTACATCGAAATCGACAGAATTCTTATATCAGATTCGTTTTAGTAATCGATCGAATCGATCGATACGGGTCAGTGAAAAATTTAGTCCAGTCAAATGATATTCAAAATGATTTTGTTTTTGTCAACGAGCTTTGCATTATCATCGTAGGGATGAACAACTGATCGAAGGGATTGATGAGGATGATCGGCCATATACTTCTTACACGTACTTCTTCTTCTTCTTCTTCTTCTTCTTCTTCTTCTTCTTGCGAAGTTTTTGTGCAGTGTTAAAAAGGAAAAAAAAGAAAAAAGAGATAAAGAAAGAGAAAGGGGGATATAGACGATCGGGAGAGATAGAGAGAGTGAGAGTGAGAGAGAGTGAGAATGAGTGAGAGAGAGAGAGAGAGGGGAAAAGGTTTGCCCGACCCTCAGTTGGAAGTGAGGATCTAGGCAGTGAGTAATAAAAGCTCTGATAACTTGCCAGATCTAACTCTTCCAGCTCAAGGTCGTGCGGATTATCGTCGTCGATCATCGAAATTGATTCTTCCAACTTTCTTGATCCAAGGAATATGAATTCTCGCGTCGAAAATTGAACAAGAATAAAACATTAAGAGAGAGAGAGAGAGAGAGAGAGAGAGAGAGAGATTTATAAAAGATAAAAAAAAAAGTGATTAAAGATTTGCACGCATTGGAAACAGGTGTCTAGGTTTAAGTGGAGAAGTGGTCTCTACGCTTTGTTAATTAAGTGAGATTCAACTCCTCCAACTTATTCCTGGTCCTTCCTTGTCATCGTCCAATCGAAAAGTACAATCGACTGCTGCTACTATTAATTATTTGTATCAATATCGAGAAGGATCGAAAATTATCGAGCGCGATTTGTCGGTCGCTTAAAATTTAGGATATCCTTTAATAAAGAAAAAACAAAAAGAAGAATTTATTACCATCATCGAGAGTGATATTAATCGACGTTTAATCGTGGATTAGAACGTTACTTATCTTAGAGATTAAGTCCCTTTTAACCAACAACAACAACAACAACGAGGAAAAAAAAACGAATGAGGAAATAAACCAAAAAACAAACAAACAAACAAACAAACAAAAATCTCTGTAATCTTGTATGCGCAAAAAATATCTTCGAGCTATCGACGGATCTCTTTTTTGAGAAAAGTGTTGATTGTTTTAAATAAATTATTAATATACACACGTGATATATTGGAAAAGAGAGAAAAGCAAAAAAAAGGAAAAGGGAAATAATGCAATGTTAAAAACAACATTAACAATTTTAATTTAGGACAATAAAAATGTAACTCGTACGTATGTGTGCGTGTGTTTAAAGCGATGTTACCACTTTCGTTGTTATTTATTTATTTATTTATTTATTTATTTATTTATTTACTTATTTATTTTCATGCTTTTGTATAACCATAAAAAATATACATATATATATAATATATATACTTCCTATCCTGGAAATCAACTGAGTATACCATTTATACACGCATTAATTCGCTACTCATTCGTTCCTTCTTCTTTTATTTATTTATTTTTTTTCTTTTTGCTTTGATTATTTTCGTTCTCAAATTTTTTCTTCCTTTTTTCCCCCGTCATACGTATGCGTTATATTTATGATATGTGTGTGTTATATATATATATATATATATACAAATATGATCGATAATAATGATGATGATAGATCGCTCGCATAGACGAAGAATGCGTGAACGCTCTGCTAACTCTCGAGTACCTGAGTCAAATCTGTCAGGTAACGGCGATGGAAAATGGGAATGAAGTTATTTCTGGACAGGGCTTTCAAACCTTGAGGACGAGCGATCGTAGCGTAGATTCTAATGGGCATGCAAACGCGACAGGATGTTACAAAGGATCGACGATGATCGACGAAAGGATTCATCACATGCACTTCGCCTTCGATGCCCTCAGCATTCTACCTAAGTGCCAACAGGGCGAGCTATTGTTCTCCATGTTCGCCAATGGTTCGAGTTGGATCTTTCCTTTTCTTTTCTTTTCTTTTTTTTTTTATCTTTTTTTTTTCTTCTTTTTTTTCCCCTTATCCGATTAGAAATTTATCGACGATTCTAAATTTATCGTCATTATTGTTATTGTTGTTGTTGTTGTTGTTGTTGTTATTATTCTTTTCTTTTTTTTTTTACGCGATATCGATAATAATAATAATAATAATAATAATAATAATAATGGCACGGTTTAATTCGAACCGATCGATGCCGTACGGTGATTTTTATAATGACGATGACACCGGTTTATTTTTTTCTTTTTTTTTTTTTCTTTTTCTTCAATTCGTAAAAACGTATTTCGCGGAGATCACGTTTTTGTTTCTGTTTTTTTTTTTTTTTTTTTTATCCGATTGGATTTTAAGACGATTTTCTATAAATTATTGTTACCTTCGTTCTTCATCATTCTTTTTTCTTTTTTTTTTTTTTTCTTTTTTTTTTTCAAGCAATCGCTTTCGAACCGACGTGTGATTTTCTTTGGAAGGACGGAGCTGCGATTAGAATTTTGTTTTTTCTTAATTAAATTAATTTATTTGCCTCTATATCTTTGATCAAACGAAACGTCGATAACTTGACGATGATAATTGTGAAACAATTCGTTAGGTTCCGAACACGCCGAGGAAGGAAGACAAAGTGCTAACAGGATTCTAATGGAAGGATTTCTCAAACGCGTTAAAAATTTACATAATAAAGAGCTTCAGCTGACGAGTACGCAGTCGCAAAAATTCACCGAGATGCTTTTTAATAGACCTCGCGACGAGGAATATAATTTGGCATTTTTTTCGAAAGGTAAAGCGAATACAAACGTATGACGTTTCTCTTACGTTGGTTTATTAAAAAAAAAAAAAAAAAAAAAAAAACAGTAGTAGTAGTAATGGTACGTTAAAAAAAAATTACGTATTATAAATAGGAAAGTAAAAAGAATTCGATAGAAATGATTGCGAACGTACGGCGAAATAATCCTTTTGGTAATTTCGCCATGGAAGGGAGGGGAAAGAGATTTTAAAAAATAAAAAAGAAAAAAAGAAAAAGAAAGAAAAGAAAAGAAAAGAAAAGAACAAAGAAACGGTTGAATTTCTTTTCAGAAGGAAATAAAAGAAGCGAGATTCCTTCGGATTGTCATCCGCATTGGCGTTGCTTCGTTAAAGGAATAAGTCCGACCCACGTGATAATGACTATTTTGCCGGCATCCGAGAAGGACGTGTATCTGATAGCTAATCCTCAAAATCCGAATGAAAATGATTCGTGCAATAGAAATAGCTTGGAGGAACGTCAATCGACTAGCAACGACGTTAATAACGATGCCAATTCTTCTTCGGACAATATGTACGAAAAGAAGAAATCCGAATCGTTCGAGCAAATATCGTCGGACAATTTCAATTCAAATCGATCGGATACACCATCAAAAAGTATCGCCGAGTCCGAGGGTTTATTGATTCCCGTTTACGTTTACAATTGTTCGTTGGCTTTACTGATCGACGCGCTCATCGAAAAATTGGATTCGCCGCGTAACAAGGACATTTATCAGGACCACAGGTTTCGGGTCGGTCAGAAGGATCACGAGGAGTACCTTCATACGAGATTCATTAACAGCATGAAGACCTCGTCGCCCGAACCGAAAAGCGAAGATTCGGATAATGCAACGAGCGGTAGGTTGGTTGGTTCGTTCGTTTCGTTCAACGAATGTCGAATGGAAGGAGGACAAAAAAAAGAAAAGAAAAGAAAAGAAAAGAAAAGGAAAATAAGGAGTCTCGTCTCGAAGCTTTACGAATTCGAATTGAAAAATCAATTGAAATTATTATCGATAGTCGCGACTTTAAGACTACGATTATCGTATTCATTTGTTATATTCCTTTCAGATCAAAAGAGTCTTATGGAACATTGCAAGATGTTGAATTTCGCCCATTGTCATTGTTACGTAGCGGCGGTTTACAAATCATTGGCTCTACAGCAACCGCTAAGTTACGAGGACATGGAGGCGGCCGTAGAATTGTGCGAGGAAAGTTTGATCGAGATCGACATAACTAATTATTTACAATCGGTATGCAGACATTTGAGTATCGTATCCGAGGATGGTGAAGGGTTGAATCAATTGAGGAGTAACGTTTGCTACGACGTCAAGCCGTTGCACAATTTGATAAAGGACAAGTTCGAGGGTATGATAACGGTCGCGTTCAGGCCAGTACCGGCGCATCCAGAATTTTATTATTGCTCGCCCTTGTGGATCTCGAAGAAGACCGTACGTCATATTACCTAATCGCGTATAGATTTCGTAATGTTTTTTTTTCTTTTTTTGTTTCTTCCTCTTCCTCCTTCTCTTCTTCTTCTTCACGGGCTACATCGATCGAATATATTTATTTATTTTTTTTTTGTTGGTCAAGGGTCGTGCCAATTCGGAGAGATCGGACAGCGACGACGATTTGGAGGCGTTCGCGTTTCATTCGGATATCAATCGCAAATTGGACGACTCCTCTTGCCAAGGTAACGTTTATTATCGAGATCATAGGACGATCGAAGGTATCGAAGGATTTCGGTAATAAAATGTCGCCGAACGATTTTGTAGGAAACGAGGACGACGGGGATGAGGGGGCGAACGGTGCTAAAGATTTTCGAAAATTACCGAATTGCGTTTATGCCGATTCGTTCAATGACGACGAGCTAAGGGAGGACAATATAATATACGATAAGGAACAACCGTTGTTCTTACGATTAAGCTGTTCGGTATATTTTCGTTCCGGTATGAAAAGTACGCCGGTCAATTTACTTCCGACTTGTTTCAGCGAGATCGTCCAAAGGATGGACGTACTTCGGAACGAGGAAAATGATATTGATACGAATTTGAATAATCTCAAGGTTACCTTGGGTATAATATGTTTGAATTTGCCAAGGGAGGTGGTTGACGTTACCGCGAAACGTTGTAGAAACGTTAAAGGTAACAATAACTTTTACGAATCGCCGCTCGAGAACGTCGACGCCGAGTACGAGCGTAATTTGAGCGGCGACAAGAAGTCGGAAGGTTTGCCGGATAGTATGAAACATCTTCCATCGTATCAGCACAGTGCCATAACCAATTTGACGTACGAAATCGAATGGTTGCTGCAAGACGAAACGGCGACGGCACTTTTGGATCGATCGCCGCCAACCGAAAAAACATTAAAGTTCGTGGCTCGTCACGTTTCGGAGTCAACCGAACGTACGAGCTGTTCCATGGACAAAGTACCGCTCCATTTCGTATATCCATCGGAGAATAGCGTCGCCAAGTTTTTGGAGGAGTTGGAAAAATTGCAAATCGATCGTTACCGCATTCGGCAGGAGGGCTCGTTATTTTATTTCGTGAAAAATAAGGAGGAGACGTACGTAGTAGAAACTGGCGATAACGAAAAATGTTCGATCTTGAAGGATCAAGCGTTAATCGGAAAAGGTAAAGTATAGTCGTCGGATCGTTGTCGACGATTGTCGATTCGATTCGATTCGATTCGATTCGACTCAACGAGCATTTAAAATCTGTCGTTGCAGATGATACTATAGAAAATATCGAACAAAACGCGTCGTCGGTTGACGTCCGTAGTACTGGGAGATTCGACGCTAACGATCAGCCCGGTTGTTACTCCGACATTTCTAGCATCGGCGAAGGTAAAATAGGTACGGACGATGGTTACGAGGGTGACAGTAGCAATTCCGAGGACGATTTGCAATGGTTGATAGAACTTGACAGACGTAGAGATTGCCTTCCGAATTTCTGGCTAATTTTGCAGGTCGATAGTAGCCACGTCAACGTATATTTTCACTGCAGGTTCGTTCCTTTAAACGATATATGGCCTTTATTTTTTCGATCGGTATGGTCCGATTATCCTTATCTTTTGTCTTTTTGCAAAAAGATTCCTAGAGTTGGTCTCGCCCGAAGTCGATTGTTACAAGCAAATACAAACGATGCTGGTCGCGCAATTAAAGGTGATATGTCGTCGGGTCAACCAATACTTGCTCCTACAAAATCTTCACGACACGCGTACGTGCGACGTACTTTTGGAACCGGAAGTAAACGAGGATAACGTTTGGCGAGGCGACACCACCACCACCACCACCACCACCACCACCACCACCACCACCAACACCAGCAGCAGCAGCGAGTCCGGTGGCTCGTTGCAGAGTAACGGTTCGATCCTCAACTTGACGGCGGGCATGTTCCGTTGTCCAGTGGTTTGGGAAGTGCCATTTTATTTGCATCCACGTTTGAAAACCGGACCAGGAAGATCTGGCCTCTCGCGGGGCATCAAGGCGCTCCATGGTGTTTTGAATTGGTTATCGGTAAACAATAGGAGCAACATGTTCGTTTATCAAGAAAATAACAACAACGTGTTTTACCTGAGACTGCACGAACAGACGAACGACGGTAAGCCGCTTCAGGACAAGCTGTCGGAGAGCGACGAGAAGCTTACGGTTTCTAGGAGCAACAGCGCGGCTTCGTTGTCCCAGGCAAAGGGTAACGATTGCGCCAACGACAATTCATTGGCTAACGACACGAGACCTAGGGTACGATCTTTCGGCGAAAAAGAATCCGACGTATTGATGAACAAGGCCGGCGATTCGATAATATTGAAGGTGCACGGTATATCGGACGCCGGGCCTCTTGTTAAATGCGATCTCGTACAGGTATTGCAAAATCGTCTCGACGACGCCGTCTTCGAAGTATTGTCCGTAATGTTGGCGCGCAATCCAATGTGCAAGCTTACACCGGCCGACGTTCACTTCATACAAAAACCATATAAAAATCCCGAATCGATAGTACGGTTGTCAGTTCAACCTCATTGCCTTTTGCACGTGGCTGCCCTGGGACATTACCTTAGACAAAATTTATTACAATTTCTCTACATACCCAAATATACCGATAACAGAACGTGTTATCACTTTCAAGATTATTCGCAGCCGGAGGGTTCGGCTAACAGGGTAGCCGAGTCCGATATATTTTTATACAATCAAAGCCCCTCGAGCGGTAGCAAGGGCATAGCTTGCATAGCATTGGCGATCGACGATTCCAAATGCGAAACGCCTCCCATCGATTACGCGGATTCGTGCGAGACGAGTCTTCGGGAACGCTTGAAGTCCGGCAACTTCGACAAATTGGTGTCCGCGTCAATATGCACGAGTAAGAGCAACGGCGAACACCTCATAGAATTTAGAATATGGAAACAGGGCCGTGTCAATTTGGAGGCGTTGCTTCAGAAATTGTGTGCCGCCGTTAGATACGCGACTTGGGATTTGCTCACCGAATACGATCTTTTGTCGACTGCCCTGACCGAACCGTTGGAATGCGTCGATAAATTAAATTCGACCTGCTGCGACGATAAGGATGCGTCCCGGATAAACAAGCAGGTGCAATCGAAGGATCAGGAGAATATCGTCATCGATCGATACGAGTTCGGGGAGGAAGGCAAACTCAACGAGATCTATCACACGATATTAACGAGATGGTTCAAATACGCTTTGGACGTTGGCGTGCCCGCTGTTAAGAAACACGAAGTGATCATTCATCATAGACACTCCATTCCCGTTATCGTCAGAGAATTGCAGAATTTAATACGTGGCCATGCACCCGACACGTCCAGCAGGGCATTCGTTTTACGCGATCGTCAACCATTTCTAAGCGAGACGATCGATCGTACGCCGAATCTCTTGGCGTTTTGCGATAATACCGACTCTAGAAGAGGATGGATTAGCGACGTTAACGAACGCGAGAGCACAACGTCGCCCGTTTACGTTTCCTGTGACTTTAGCAAACACGAGCAAGGAACTTATACGAATTGTATCTTAATAGCGAGAAATTTTTACCAATGGAAGGTATCCTTTGGCAAGACGATCGAAGAGGAATTACTTGTTCCCAAAGGTAAAGATCAACGTGATCCATTCTCTCGCCCGTCTCGCGTATGTTTGTAACGCAAAGCTATGTCATATGTGTGCGTACATCCATATATATATGTGTGTGTGTGTGTGTGTGTACATTTTTTTTTTTTTTCAGATCAAAAATTATTGCAAAAATTCAATCCATTGATACTACCGTCCGACTTTGTACCAAGGCAACGGATATTATTGGCTGAAATCCAAAGTGGCAATGTAAATTATCATCGTAATCTTGCCCTCCGAATAAAAATTCTTCTCCGTCTAAAAAAAGTATAACACAAAGAAAAGAAAAAAAACACGTTTATATCATTTCAGATAACGTTTTATATGTACAATTGGTCGAAAGAGAGATCAGAAAAGTTTGTCAAACAAACAACGAGTTTGGGTACTTGGCTGTCGTCGAGGTCGCAACTCTTCACGAACATAATAATGCAAAAGTTGGGTATATTTCATCATCAGCCAACGTCGAATTATCAACAGGGAGAACAAAATAATACCCAATATTATCAAATCACCGATATGGAGAGCCTATCGAAATTTCCGCACGGTTCGCACGGTGAAAATAAATCGGTTAACAAGCAACAACACGGTAGGAGTAATCCCTTGCCGTGGAATCAGCTGGTTGGACAGGCTACGAAGGAAAACGAGAGCAATGTTTGTCATTTGAACGACGATATAGATCCAGTCGTGAAAACTGCATACGACTTGCAAGATTTTCGTCATCGTGAAAGAAAAGCCAAAGGTTTGCCCAATGAAACAACGTTTTGTGCGTTATGTGCGTCTCTTTAATCGTTCGTTATTATTAAAGAGTATTCTATCCGTATATCCCTTATCATTCGTTACTTTATTTTCTTCGTTTGTAACTTTTACATAGGTATCATATTTTAACAATACTTTCAGAGGATATGAACAGATTGTATACGATATGGCAGAATCGTAGTTCAGCCTCGAACATACCGGTTTGTTTCGACACGTTGAACACGTTCAAACAACATTCCCGTTTGATACACTTTTGTCACACGCCCTTGTTATTTTTACCAACGTGGCGTTTGCAGTCGGCCGCTACTAGAGATCACTCGTTGACGCCGCCGTGTTCGATCGCGTCGAGTAACGTTGCCGCTCAACAGGCGAACGAACACACGCAATCGAAGGAGGATCATCAATCGAAGGACGTCATAGTGAAATGGCACAGAGAGCTTTGCAATTCGATGTTGACGGAGTACAAACAGTACTTGCAAATTTTAGGTTTCAGTCCGATTCAAGTAGAATCGCAGGACAAAACGTAAGTATAATTTATGCGCGATAACGATTGTCAAATATTTACCAACTAACGTTTACCAACTATTTTTTTGTCTTTTTGTACCCCTACCCCTACCCCTACCCCTACCCCTACCCTCTCTCTCTCTCTCCATTTTCTTTCGCGCGTCCGTACGAATCAGGGACGCGGAACAGACGACGACGACGAAGACGACGACGACGACGACGACGACGACGCCACCTCCGCCGCATCAGACGCATTATTTGAAGAAATCTATGTTGGGAGGAGTTTTGTTGTTTGAAATTCACTTGGCCCAGCCATTTTTCATTGCCAAGTTACGCGTCATCGAATGCAATCGTCTATCAACCAAAACCAATAGCGCCATAGTCAATCAGGTAGAGATATCGTTCAACCGACGACAACGAACGAACGAACGATCTTTCTTAAAGCCCACGAACAACGATTATTTTTGTTCTTTTCCCTTTCTCTCTCTCTCTCGTTACAGTTCGTCCTGAGCTTCGTGGATGCCTGCGATAAAATAAAAATCAATATGCACTTGCATTCGTTCACGTACGATTTCCATTTACGTTGCATTCATTCCTACATAGCCGGCAAAGGTTTCTGGTCGTTGCAACAGGGCTATCATCTGACACACTTCCTCGATGATTTTAACAAATATTACAGCAAGGCACCGAACTACGCGAGAAATCTCGTTTACAGCGGTAAGATTTCGATTTCCTTTCGAAGGTGGTCGCGTTCATCGCCATTATTCTATTCGTTTCATCGTAATATTCTTTTCTTTTTGTTTGTTTGTTTGTTTTTTTTTCCCCCTTGCAGACGTGATCAACGTAAGGAATTTAGCCACGCCAGCTCGCATGTTATATACGTATTTATTGGCGCACGAGGAAACATATGGTATGCGAGCGTTCGTTATGTCGAACGAACCCCAAGAATCTCAGGAAGGCGAATACGTTTTGTTCAAGCTACAGAGCACCCCGTTGGTCAGTTATTGCGACGCCCAAGACACCAGATATATCGACGACTTCGACGTTGCCCTTATAGTTTCTAGGATCGAACAGCCGGCTGAAATAGAAAGGACGGAGATAACGTTGAAATATTATCTTATGTTAACGAGCAAACGAGAGCTCTATCCTAAACGGGATTTGGAGAATAACAAGCAACTCGGCAAATTTCGTACGGTTTATAGCGTTATCAAGCTCGGCAACAATTCGCAGCCCGTCAATACCTCGGAATCCAATTCGATCTCTATGGTGGTTCAATCGCCCAACGTTAAAAAAAATTGCAAACGCGAGGCGAACAATCCGACGGATTCGGACTCGCGCAACAGCGACGTAGATTCGAACGATAATAACTCGAAGGAATCCGACGAGAAAGTTAGCGCGATGAACAATTTGGCGCCAACCCCGCCGCCTGTACCGAACTCTCCCCTAACGCAAAATCATAATATTCTTAATGCCTCCTCCTCATTGTGTTCCTCCTCGTCCTCGCCGCAATTGGTACAGATACGTCAGGAATCGGTAAATTATTTGGGATATTATTCGTCCCACGAACAATTGATGCAACAATTGATAATGTCCCAGGCACAGGCGGCTAGGCGTCACATTATCGATATGATCGAGCGCGGCGCCTCGCAATGCAGGACCCATTTGCTTTGGAACAAATTGTTCGAGAATAAATCGTCCATGACTTATACGGAATTCATGGAACTGTGCTCGTTGGCTCACGTCGAACCACTATCTCATTTGGAGCCTAGGCTAGGCTCTCTCAACAGCCAACCTGTATCTTGGTATCAAGCTTTGACCAAAGTACTTCAAAATAGGTATCAAGAGTGTCACAAACAATTTAGTACAGCCGATGGTAATGTTACTCATCATCTTATACTTCATCATCGATCTCTCCAAGCTTTCACGATGTTGACGATCGATCTACATACGTCCAGAGGGGTAAAGTATAAACGTTTTGTAATTCATAAAGAAACGCAAAAATAATTATTCGTTCGACGATTATCGTGACATTTTTATTTGTTCTCTTATATTTCTTATATTTTTAGGACCTGTACGTCGTTTATCGTAAATCCGCCGAAGTCACGAATACGCCCGTCAACATGGACGATGTTTATAGTTTGATCGAAGGATTCGTTAATGCGTGTTGTTTCCATTTATGGACTAGCCTGTGTAATCAATGATCGGACGTAAGAAATACCCGAACGATACGTCGTGGTGGATTTAATACGTACTTACGATTATTCGACGTGTTCATTAACATCATATACCCTCGTACAAATTGACATGTTACAATTGATGAACGTTGGTACTCTTGTTATCGCCGTTGTTATAAAACTTTGTCGTTTCATCGATCGTTAATCATTGTCGTCGTCGACGTCGTCGTTGTCCTCGTCATCGCTACCACCGTCGTTATTATTATTATTACTATTACTATTATTATTATTAACATCGTCATGAATGAATTTTAAATTAACGCGACTTGTGTATATATATATATATATATATATATATATATATGTGTGTGTGTATATATATATAAAAATACATAGACATTTTTCTGTTACGAACCAACCGTATATACTCTACTGTCGTCCGACATTTTTCGAAATCTTGATAAGGATTACCTGTTTCTGAAAAATTCCATTGGGAACGACGTCGTCGTTTGGAAATTTTCAAAATAAACCGATTCTCCTACCTCTTCTCCTCGAGCACCCATATATATATATGTATATATATACACAATACATACGTATGCAGATACATATATATATATATATATATAGATACAGATAAACACGAGAATACACAGAAAACTAAATCCATCCTGTCGATACGCAATCGATTCCCAAAGCATGTTTTCAAATCCAAGAATCGTTGAATATGTGGAAAAAAGGGAACACACGATTTATATAGAACGCACACACACACACACACACATATATATATATATATATATATGTACATGTATACATATATTACATACTCTTTGCGGTATAGAAATTGAAGAAGTATCGAAGGCAGGTTAATTACTAACAAATTAGATTGTCCGGACTTCTTTTTGGGGCTTCCATGAAGGGAATCGAGAAGCCAAGCAGGTGACACATCGCTTCAGAATTTTTCTATCCTCCGACTAGGTAAGTATTATTCTAACACACTCTCTCTCTCTCTCTCTCTCTCGTGCGCGTTCGATCATAATTTTTCTTATTAATTTTCTTCTAACCGATTATCGGTGTAAACCAACGAGTGCGATCGATGTTTGTTAACTCCGGTTCTCTGTAATCATGTGCGTTTTTGTGGCAAACATTTTTTTACAGTCCCTCTATTCCTCCCTGCACCGTTAACTTCGATGTTTTCCGTCGTTTGTCTCTCGGGGAAAAAATGCGACGTGACAAATATTATTCAGAAATTAAATATATCCATTCCAGTGTGTATATCTTATAATACCTAAGAATAAACGCGCTACACAAAACGTATATCTTTTAAACGGTCTCGAATGACTCTCGGATCACTTTCGTTATCATTGGCTTATATTTCTTATTACCGACGAAGAGAAAGAAAAAAGAAACAAAAGAATAAAAATTAAAACAAATAAATAAATAAATAAATGAAAGAATATGGAACAAGTTATTGCTATACGTATCAGTTATACGTACTTATATAAAAAGACGTATCTCTAGGATTTCTTAAAAAAAAAAAAAAAAAAAAGAAAGAAAGAAAGAAAGAAACTTTTGAAGTTTTCCTTTTTTTTTTTTTTTCTTTGATATTAAAGCTAATGACCCAAGACATTTGGCCAAATCCACGAAGATTCTATCTTTCCATCCAAGTTTTATCTATCGTTTCGATCGCTTTCTTAAGAGACCCGAGGATTCTCACCGACCGTATAGATCTCATTTTCGATAAGAAGACCGAGAGTGATCGATAAAGATCGAGAGAATGGGATGTTCGCTTGGGAAGGGGAAAGGGGGGAAGAGTAGGTTGATATATATGGCAGGGATATCGAGCACGCGATCTAACATAAATATCTAAATTCTATTACACATCTCGTTGATATAATATTTTTCTTTCGGAATTGATTTTCATTATAACTCGTGGAACGAAAAAAAGAAAAAGAAACGAGCCCTATGAATAATAATAATGTAATAAAAATTTGTCTTATCCGTTACGATTGTTAATGTACGAGGGGGATCGTGTTACTCTTCAAATATCACTTCTGTCGGTTGTTGTATTTATTTTTTCTTTTCGAAACATTATTGATATTTGAGAATAAAAAAAAAAAAAAAAAGAAAGAAAAGAAGAAGAAGAAAATGATACATACGTCAAAGTGATATTAACGATTTAATCGTAAACACTTAATCGTGACATCACGGAGAACTTCCTTCGATAGATTCGTTATAAAATCGTACGATCGAAAGAGTTGGAGAGAACGTTAAGAAAAATTAAGATTATCGACGGCCTTATCATCTTCCTGTACCTATCACCGAGCACAAAATGAAAGAACTCATCGAGTTGAGACGTAAGAAAATATATATATCAAAAAAAAAAAAAAAAAAAAAGACAAAAAAACAGAAAAACGAGATAGAAATCACACGTTTTGAGAAACGTTCGCAAATTTACCCCGTCGACATTAGCCATTTGCAAGATTAACGATGTAAACCGATGATCTACGTCACGACAAATTTCTTTGAAGATAGATAAAACAGAAAAACAACAAACAAACAAAAAAAAAATATATATATATATGTGTGTGTGTGTATATATATATACATAGAAATAAAGTTCGACGTGGGTGCTATTTAAAAAGGGACGATCTTGAATAGTCGGACTATATTCTCGTACGTGACTTCGTCGAAGCATATTCTCTATCTATCTTTTTTCAACTTTCTATAAATGCGTGTGTCCGAAAGCAGATCGCCCCGGCTCTCTCATACAAACACATATACACGCACGCACACATATACTCTTCTGTTTTATTGATTTTCCCGCAGAGGCGCAAGCGCTACATCCTCGATTGCAACAAGGGGGGTGCGGCTGTAACCATGGATCCCAGTGTACTCGCTACCATGGACAAGGACACACTGAAGAAACAGATCGAGAACATGAAATATCAAGCGGCCATGGAACGGTGGTCGTTATCGAAGAGTATCACGGCGTAAGTTATCAAAAATCTAACATTTTACATATATATATATATATATTTTTTTTTTCTTCCCCATTATTTTATACGAGTTATTATATCTGCGTTCTCTTACACACACACACACACACACACACACATATATATATATATCATTCTCACCAATTTTTCATCTTTTTTACTTCCTTCGTTCGATCCCTATCTACATTCACACTTACATACGTATATATGTATGTATATCTCTTATTTCAGTTTTCATCATCGTAAAATTGTTTGTTGGTTCGTATTAATTTTTTTTTTATAATGTTATATCATTCGCGTTTCTTTAAATAAAACGCGATAAAAAAAAAAAAAAAATTGGGTTAACTTAACTCTCCACATTTTCATACACGCTCTCTCGTATCTGCTTCTTTTAGATCAAACAAACTCCTTCGGTATACCAATAATCTTGTATATGTTATTTCTTTTTTTCTCTCATTGTCTTATCGTCTCTATGTATGTATGTATGTATGTATGTAGAGCTTACACACGTACATTGTATGTACGTACAACTTGACACCGGTTGCATCGCATTTCTTTATTATAATTTAGATTTTTTTTCTTTTTTTTATTCGTCTTCATTTCTCTTATTTTTTCTTTTTTCTTTCAACCATTTCTTACCACTCTCAAAGATCGTACGTGTATCTTCTCAAGGTATTTCCTTATTTACATCTATCATCTATCATTTTATTTTTCATTCCTTCGCCGCTATTCATTCATTCTTCTAATATTTCTCTTAATACTCGGACGTCGTAATTGTAACTTCGAAGAAAAGAAAACGCGAATACAAATCTCATATCCTTCTCTTTCTATTAGATCATTAATGACTCATTTATTTCTTCTTCTCTCTCTCTCTCTCTCTCTCTCTCTCTCTTCCTCTATTTTTTTTCTATTATATACATAAACGTACAAACGTACAACGTAACGAAATTGGAAATTGAAGAAGATCAAACTAAAGAGAAAATATAAATTTGTAATTAAAAGTAAGTAATATCGCGCGTACTTAAATAGAAACAATATATAAATATGCAATGTGTAATAAAAATTAAAAGAAATAAAAATTGCAATCTATATATATAACAAAGTACCGTTGAAATGACACAAGCATATAAATATCTGTATAACGAGCATGATCCCCATCGAAGGCTAATATATAATCAAGGCTAACAATAAGTGATCCTTGCTTCTCGACGACAAGGATGACGAAAAAGTCGTTGTGTTAAGAAAGAAAAAGAGAGAGAGAGAGAGAGAGAGAGAAAGAGAGAGAGAGAGAGAAAGAGGATATCCTTGGAACGCTCCCTATACGCCTTAACTCAAAATGTCGCTTTCGGAGTACGCCAAGCTCTCCCCAACGTTCTAATACCTAATCAAATAGAAAAATTGACTAAAACTCTCTCGAGAAACTATCAGATGATTCATATGGGATCGTCAAATGAGTGAGAATGAATTATTATTCACCTTGCGAACTCTCAATTCGCATTATTTTCTTTTCTATGCGCCGACATATTGTGCGTTAGATACATTCCCGAAGGAAGATGGCCGCCATTAGCCAGTGAGTCATCCTTTTTACACACCCTCGCTCTTTCTCTCTCTCTCTCTCTCTCTCTCTCTCTCTCTCTCTCTCTGTCTCTCTGTCACACCCTCTCCCTTTCTCCCTCTCGCTCTTCTTTCTCATTCTTGTTTGCTTTCTTTCTTTTTTACTTTTATCTTTTTCTTTTGCCTATTATCGTGTCCTCGTCAATTTATCAGAAAATATTACGGAATATATTTACTGCGATATTGATAAAACTTTTATACAAATTATTATGGATATAGTGCAAATATAATTTGCAATTAATAATATTGATAGAGAATAACGATGAATCTCCCTATAAATAAATCATTATTTACTACAATCAATTTTAGTCATATATTTTTTTGCCTAATAACTCCATACACTTTTTTATTTTTGTGATATTATTTTTCCATCTTTTATCATTCATACGAGACTGGTTCGTTAATATTTTAATTATTCCTAGAAACGTATTATTATATCATCATCATCATCATCATCATCATCATCATCATCATCATCATCATCATCATTATTATTATTATTATTATTATTATTATTATTATTATTATTATTATTATTATTATTTTACCAGGAAGATGTAGTTATAGATTTATTGTTCCTTTAGTTATAACCCATTATCGATAAAATAATTATACTCAGGTGTTATTCCCGATATAGAAAATTAACGATTTCCATGTATCCGTGTGTTTCTGTCTGTCTGTGTGTGAGAGTGAGTGAATGTGTGTGTGTGTGGTGTCTTACAGACTTTCTCCTCTTACCAGCATATTTCTCTCTCTCTCTCTCTCTCTCTCTCCTCTCTCTCTCTCTTTTTAGATACTACCATGGCTCTTAACGTGCTTTTCTATGTGTTTTATACGTGTGGCTTGTACATGGGGTGTGTATGTGTACGCAAAGACGTTGATGCTGCTTCTTCTCACCCTTATCCCAATGAAATCATTATGAAAGTAGGATAAATTTTGCCGTTAACTATCACGAATAGGTGAAATAGAAAATGGATAATATCATCTCGAACACGAGTAGAACGGACGGGTGAACGTTGAAGTCGAGTTGTGAGGTCAGGCGACCTCAACGTAAGACGCCATTTTAAGGTTCTTCGTGTATCACGAGAAGGACTTTGTTCTTCTTCGTATCTTCTTTCTTTCTTTCATTCATTCTCATTCTTTCTTTTTTGGTTTCTCTCTCTCTCTCTCTCTCTCTCTCTCTCTCTCTCTCTCTCTTATTACTTCTTTTTTTATTTATTTATTTTTTATTTTATTTTACTTTATTTCTTTTTTTAATTTCAGTTCCCCAACTTAGGGAATATCTTCGTACTTTAAAATGACGGACGGCAGCCGACGTATATAAATATATATTTTTTATATTATACTTTATGTCTTCCATTGACGAGTCACCGACGAACGTAATCGATCTCTCGAATCGAGTTTCTTTTTATTTTTTTGTCGAGCAAATAATTTTGTCGTAGTTGTTCGAAACCCAATCGCGATTATCTTATTTGAGACAAAGGGACTGCATCGACGTTGTATTTCACTTCACGTATTTTCTCTTTCAATCGCGTATTTGTTTTTTTTTTTTTTTTTTTTTTTTTTTCGTAATAAAAAATATAACTTCTATCCGATCGATCGAACGAATACAGTTTAGTTTTTTGTTTTTGTTTTTTTTTTTGTTTTGTAATTACAAAATCCCTCATTAGAAACGGAGAATTGTTTTTTGTTTTAATTTTCCAATCAAAATTCGTAATATTCGTTTGTATGCGTACTTTCAGAGTAATGGATCTTTCTAATTATTGATCCAGTTGTAGTTGGTAAGCTTCCATAGTTTTGCCTTGGAACGGTTCACGTAACGTTCACCGAACACGTTTTCTTTCGCTAGTTAGAGTAGTTCTTCCTTTAAAGGGAAAGCCATCGACCGATAGAAAAAGAATCCCGTTTTCTGCCGCTCGTTTCCGGACATCGTAAAATGTCGGTTTGTAACAGGCGTTTAGCGCGAGGAAGGTGGATTGTATTAGAAACGATTAGACGAGAACCAAAGGAACGTACAAAAGGATCTTGTGTATTTCTCATCGCAGTCGTTATACATAAAATGAGAAACATTTATAAGAGTGAAAAGCTAATCAACGTATCCTAATTCGTATCCTAATTCGTCCTACGTTGTCACGGCTCTTTTCGTCTCGTTCTTGTCGATTTTTTTCTTTTATTTTCCATTCTTTTCTTTCTATCCCTCGAAGAACGAAGAAAGAGAATAGGAAAGTATGTGAAAAGTATGTGTGTGTGTGTGTGTGTATATATATATAGATATGTATACATACAAGTATGCATGTTCGTAAGTACATAAACGAGATAAGACAAGAGAGAATAAGTTTCATCTTAATTTAAAACAGAAAACTATGTTTCTTAACTACTAGAAAGTCGATCCTTATTTTATTATCTCCGAAACGCTCTTTAACTTTTTTTTATTTGTAATTCCTCTTTTCTTTTTGATAAAATCGAAAGCAGCGCTACAATTTTTTTTTTTTATTATTATTATTATTTTATATTATACATATATATATATATATATATATATATATATATATATAAATTTGATTTTCTTCCCTGTTTCTTTTTCTCCCTTTAATAATTACGCCTAAAGAGATGTTTATCCGAATGATTTACTACTATCAGCATATTTTAGGACGTTAAATATTTTCAGCAAAAGCAATATCCTTTTAATTCGTTCAGAAGGCCAACCTGTTCCTCCCCATTAACATATGACATTTCCCCGATTGAATTCATTTCCAAATATTTCATTGGGAAGGGCAGAGGCGGGAGGAGTGGGAGAGGTAGCGAGAGCAATAAAAGAAAAATATATATATATATATATATATATATATATATATATATAAAATTTTAGATAAGGAAGATGATGACGTTATTAGCTCGCTCGCTCGCTCGCTCGCTCGCTCGTTTGCGATTAAACAAACATTTGCAATCGGACATGAGACTTTATCGCGAATGTTAAACAAGATTTATTTAACGTACACGGCGTACGTCTCGTCGTCTTAAAAGAAAATTTATTTCACGTAAATTTTAACATATTAACTCTGCGAAAACCAAACTAATTGTTCCTTTTCAAATCCATTCATTTATATATAGTTCACGTTTTCACGTCGATACTGTGAGAGTTTCTCGTAGACGTAAATCCTCTCTCTCTCTCTCTCTCTCTCTTTCACTCTCCCTCCCCCCCCCCCTCTCTCTCACTCTCTATCTATCTTTCGCCATTGTTCCTTCATTTATCTTATGCGATTCTATCGTCCAACTCGATTCCTCTCGATTTGTAATAAGTTACGAACGATTATTGTGAAACTTGGCTTTTAACATCGACACCACGAGTATCGATCTTAAGCTAACTATTTATATACGACACAATATACAAGTTATCTATTAAGTATAGAATATATTTTTGTATGAAGATAATAAGCGTCTGGCACGACTCTCGTTGGATGGCATTCGTTCTTCCTTTTCTTCTTCTTCTTCTTCTTTTTCTTTTTTTCTGTTCGTTTGCTTGTTTGTTTATTACCAACGCGAGCACCTCGGGTGAAATTATTCTTCCAAATGGTAAATAATCATCTCTTAACCGTGGACCGACCGACCGACCGACCGACCGACCGACCCCGTTGTCGGAGATCCAACGTCGCGATGATTCAGAAACAAATAAAAAAGGAAATCGAAGGTATCGTGACGATGAAGAAGAAGAAGTAGAAGTAGAAGTAGAAGTAGAAGTAGAAGAAGAAGAAGAAGAAGATATCCTTAAAGAGAATCATGCCGAGACGAGAGTCGAGAGGTAATCTCGGTGAAAGGATGATAATTTAAAATAAAGATTTTTACAAAAATTTACCACGAACGGCGATGATAGTACACGCTGGCGATATTTTTAAAGAAAAGAAAAAAAAAAAAAATAGAAAAAAGAAAAGAATCCTCTACTCGTTATGAAATTTATTATCTCCTTTTTTTTTTTTTTCTATTAAAATCATAATCTGATATTGTTAAAAATATCTTGCAAAAACGAGACAAGAACAAAAAAAAAAAAAGAAGAAGAAAAAGAAAACAGAACAAAAGAAAAAGAAAAAGTAATAGAACGACGATTTATTCTTATCACTTAGAGGAGTATAAATAAATAAATAAATAAATAAAACAAAAAAAGAAGAAGAAGAAGAAGAAGAAGAAGAAGAAGAAGAAGAAGAGAAAAGCAAAAAAGGAAAAGAAAGAAAACGGAAAAGAGGCAAGAAATTGTTTGTTCTTCTTCTTCTTCTTCTTCTTCTTTTTTCTTCGTTATTTTTTTTTTTTTCTTTTCTCTAGGAAAAAAAGAACGAAACTCTACGTTGGCATTCCAAACGGGCGGAGATGGCGAGAGAGGGAGGCAGGGAGGGAGGGAGCGAGACGGAGGGAAGAGGGAAATAATCTTTTATTTTTCTACGACGATCGTTTAAAAGAAAGAACGAACTGTAGTCCTCTCTCTCTCTCTCTCTCTCTCTCTCTCTCTCTCTCGTGAAAAGTTAGTTAGTTAGATTCGTGGCCTAACGTTTTGCGTTGCGGACGGTGAATACGGACTCTCCTTGAACGCAAAAACGGAGTTAGATGGAGTCCAGGTAGAGAGTGAGTACACCCTTTCACCGGGCGCGAGAAACGAAACGACGACTACGACGACGTGGAGGGGGAGGGGGAGGGGGCGGGGGCGGGGGAGGGGAGGGGAGGGGTATCGCATCGACGCATACTAGACACGTCGTCGTCGTCGTCGTCGTCGTCGTCGTCGTCGTCGTCGTCGTCGTCGTCGTCGTTTATATGGCGTGTGTTGTGTGCGCGCAGCCATGTAGTTTCGAGAGACTCCATTCTACCAAGAGACGGCAACTGCCGGCCGTTTCTACGCCACTCCATATACCTATAGACTATATTTGTTCTATACTATTTTCTAAGGATTGGAATGAACGCACTATTCTGCTCTCTAAAGAGTGAGAAAAAATAGAGAGAGAGAGAGAGAGAGAGGGAGGGAGAGAGAGAGGGAGAGGACAACTAGCTTTTGCTCGCTAGATATTTTGCTGTTAAGCCTACGGCATTCTTCTCAACAACTCCTTGCTTGCGAGATTTCGTATCGTGATATATATATATATATATATATATATATATATATATATATATAGAGAGAGAGAGAGAGAGAGAAAGAGAGATAAGGATTATTTTATACTTCCGCAAAATACCCATTCACTTTTACGTTATATACTTTAAACTACAAAAGAGATTTTCTCATAAATAAAGTATCTATGAGAAACCAGATAGATCAGACTCGGATTATCTAACTAAATTGTTTATGTGAAAATTCGATCCAGGATAATGTATATCTGTCCGTGAGAAATAAAGAAGGAAAAGAGATGCAGGAGGGGAGGGGATCTTCTAGGAACGTTCTTCCATTTCTTTACTTTTTCTTTCTTTTTTTTTTTTCTCCCCAACCCCTCCCGCCCCCCCTTTATCTTCGCGATTAAGATATTGATATATAAATGTATGTATATCAGAGGGATGCGATAAATATACATATTTTTTCTATACTCTTTGTAACACACAAATTTCGTTTTTATCGTTTCAAATGTAAAAAAAAAAAAAAAGGACAGAAAAGAAGAAAGAAAGAAAATGGTTGTTTGAAATTCCTCCGTTATAATAATTTTTCAATAACAGTTTAAAAATTAATTAATTTAATAACGTATATATATATATTTTATGAGTTTAACGCTCCCGCTTATAAATGTTTCGTTTCATTCCTTTGTGTACTATTCTCGAAGTTAGGTCGAAGGATACTATCGGCTTCAACGTGTTGTGTGTCCATTCGCCCGGTTATATAGTCGCCTAAACGGGCAATGCAATGACTATAGATAAGTTGCGAGGGAGGCCAGGATGCCACGTAGCAAAGCAAAAGCCGATACCCTCTCTCTCTCTCTCTCTCTCTCTCTCTCTCTCTCTCTCTCTCTCTCTCTCTCTCTCTCTCTCTCTCTCTCTGCTCTCTAAGAGCGAAGGCTTCAAGCCAGGGATATATATTTCATACGCG
>OU964978.1:2078230-2110730 GCA_918808275.2 Dolichovespula sylvestris
TTCATCGGTACGATGACTCGTTCGATAAATTTTTCATTTTATATATACACACGCACGCACGCACGCACACACACACACATATATATTTATTTTTTTCTTATCTTTATTTTATTTTTTTCCTTTCTCTCCCTCCCTCCCTCCCTCCCTCCCTCTCTCTCTCTCTCTCTCTCTCTCATTTAAATGGTAATAAATTCTCGTTCCGATAAAAAAAAAAAAAAAGAAAAAAAAAAGAAAGGACGTCGTCGATGTAGGAGAGTACCACATTTCAACGGGACAATTAATTTTTACTCGTAAGACCGAGCTAACAACTCGCTGCGTCTTCATTTTTATTTTTTATACCAAAGATCCCAACTTATAAGCGTATGTACGTACATTGATGCATGCGCGTACGATGCATTCATAAAAAAAAAAAAAGAAAGAAAGAAAGAAAGAAAGAAAGAAAAATAAAAAAAAGGAGGTTGGTGAGAAGAAGGGAAAAAGGACGACGAAGGGGGAGGAGGTGAAGAAGAGGAAAAAGAAGAAGAGGAAGAAGAAAACAAAACAAAAAAAAGTAGAAAAGAAGAGAAGAGGAAGGAAGGAAGGAAGGTTCGTCCTTACGCAATATTCCCAATGGCGGCAACGTTCGAAACGATGATCGTCCGGCTCGATTATCTTCAAAGTTTGCGTGAGAGATCTTAACGATCTTCGCGAGATCGTTTTCGACGGGAATACGATCGGCCCCGAAATTATAGATGCGGTTGCACGCCATTCGTAAGAATTATGAACAATCCATGTAAATCGATGTTCGATCTGACGTTTTAAAGAGACAGAGAGAGAGAGAATGAAAAGAAGACGAAAAGAAAAAGAAAGAAAGAAACAGAAAAGAGGAGGCAACATTTATTTATTTCGTTTGTGCAATCGAATCGATCAGTTCCAATTATTTTTATTACAAAATCGCGACAATATCGATCCCCACCCCCTCCACCCCCCCCCCCGTCCATAAATTATATTACAAATTATAATTCGAACGTACGTGCCTACAGCTTTTGTTTTTATTTTTATTTTTTTTTTCTTTACTTTTTCTTTTTTATTTCTTATTTTCCTTTCTTCTTTTTTTTTTTTTTTTTTTTTTTTTTTAAATTTTATACACGTAATCAATCAGAAAAATCTTTCTCCTCGTGTGTCAAACATTGAACGGAACGTTAGCCGGTGTACAGCACGGTGTGGAGTAATTTCCTCTAGCGATTAATATCATTAGAATGCAGCGGCATTCGTAATTGGCCACGCTCGATTGCTAACACTTATACCACTCGTAATGTTGCGTAAATTGTGTGTTTCACATATATCTGTTCTCGGTTCTCGCTTGTGTTGCCGGATACGTTATGTCAGTCGATCAGAAATTTCGGTGAAAGTTTTATCGGAATAAGGTCGATTAATTAGTTGTTATTATTATTTATTTCATATCTGAATTTTTTTTTTTTTTTTTTTTTTTTTTATACACCTATATCACATGCATTCCCATCGCACAAATCATCGGACGTAGAAGAATATTTCGCTTGTAAACAATTTGTCCTTCGATCGATTTTTAACGAGAAGACTATCAGTGAATAAGCGAGAGAACGAAAAATCTAATAATAGGGATAAATAATTAATTGGCATTTAATGTGCTCGCGTCTGTCCAGGCAGAAATTGAAAGAGGTTTAAATAAGTATAATAGCCATTTATTATTCCGTTCCTCGGAACACACCTTGGACCAATTAAATTTAATTACGTATAGTACTTCTAACGCGTTCACTTTATCGTCAATTACGTACAACCAACTTTCGTGGAATTTCGTTTGGGGGAAAATAAATGGCAGATTTTTATTGTCCAAATTACACAAAACGAAAACATAACAAAAAGAAATAAAAATCACACTTTAAGATTATAAGAATCGGAAAGAGAAAGAGAGAGATTTTTCTTTTTTTTTTTTTCTTAACGATACAGGATCTTCATTTATATATATATAGTCTCGTTAAAGAGTAATTGACTTTTTAAAAATTATCTAATGACTCTTAGCCCACCCGGTATATATACACATACATACATATATAAATACATACGTATATGTATATATATATATATATATATTTACACGCGTAAGTAACGTCGAAGACTGTAATGAAAATGCGCTGAATTATTAATGAACGAAGGATTGAAACGATCGTGGTGTTAGAAGCGCGGCGACATATAACGGTAAAGAAAAAGAGAAAAGTTGTTTCCACCGTTCTCTCTCTCTCTCTCTCTCTCTCTCTCTCTCTCTCTCTCTCTGTCTGTCTTGCATTAAAGGGAGAAACTACGGAGTTAATAATACATTGTATACGCATTGGAATGGAGCTGCCTGCTATCACTTTTGATTTTATTTAATATTTGTCATTGAAAGTAGTTGGAGAAACTATGAGCTTTTTTAACGCGTTTCGTACGTTTCACACGTTCGAGAATCCATTAAAATTTTTTTCTTCTTTTCTTTTTCTCTTTTCTTTTCGATCGTCTCAAGAGGATTGATCGTAAGAACGATCGGTCAAATTTTATTTAATAACGATACGGTTATATCGATACGAACTATAATACGTTGGTAAGAAAAAAAAAATAAAATAATTCGTCCGTCTCGTGTTCGATGATTGTTAAACGAATGACGCTAGATCTCTCTTTTTTTTCTAATTAATTTTTTAAAGAAGTTCGAAATGATCGATATATTTTTCAAACGATTCCATCGATATGAACCATAGTACGGTAATAAATAAATAAATGCATAAATAAATAAAATAAAAGAATAATACTTTTGTTAGGAGTAAATATAGCAAAAAATAATTACGCCGGCATGTACGATAACTGTAAAAGAAATAATTTTAAAAACCCCGTTATTTTGACTACTTTTACAATTCTAATGTTAATATTCCAATGGTATCCTCGTACGTCGGTCTTGAATCAGGATTATGTTGTAAGAGAGAGGAAGAAGGAGTGAGAGAGAGAGAGAGAGAGAGAAAGGGTGTCGTTGAATTTACGACAGAGTCGGCAAAGAACGAAGAGAAGCTTGATCGCGATCGAGAATAAAAATATACATAGATCGTTTTATTATTATCGAATTGATACGATTGTTCGATCGATTCAATCGAATAATAAGAGGCTATTATAGCCAAAATAAAAAGTTACGCCTTACACGACGATTGTTTCTCGTCCATTACACGTTCCAGCATCCAGGGACATTTTATTTTCCCTCCTTTTTAATTTTTTTCTCTCCTACTTTAATAAAGTTACGCGTTATAAGCACGCTTCGATAATTTACAAGTGCTCGAATTCTCGGTGTACAATTGAAAGTAAAAATAAAAATACAAATAAAAATAAAACAATAAAATAAAAGGAGCGATCGTAAAACGCGTATCCATTTTTTTTTGGGGTAATTTAATTATTACAACAATTTCTTTGCTCGCTCTCTTTCTCTTTTTTGTTTTCTTACCCGTTAATCTCCTTTAGTTAGGTGGTTTTCTTTTCTGGTTATATTATTATAAAAAAAAAGAAAAAAGAAAAAAAAATAAGAATCGAAGAATCACGACAGAAAATTACTTCCTTCGTAAGGATCTTGCGCGCGCGCGCGCGCGCGCTCTATCACCTGACAAAGAGACGTTAAACTGATACAGAAGGCGTGGCACGATTTTCTCCCACTCCTCCCTTCGATCCGCTAATAATCACTGTGTTTGCCACTTTCTCTCGTCGAGAAATTTTCCTGTCTTTTATTCTTCCTTTTTTTCTTTTCTTTTCTTTTCTTTTTTAAGAAAGGAACACTGAACTCTCGGGCGATTCGTCTCTTGGGCAATCTTTGTTTTCGTCCGTCCTCGCGTTCGTTTAATAAATAATAAAAGTAATTATATTATCGAAGAATTAACGAACGATATCGATCGATCGATCGATCGATCGATCGATGTAATATTTACAATTGTTACGTCAATCGATTATGAACAAACGCCGATCGTTCTAAACGACAAATCTATAAAGAATATTATTCCAAACAAACGGACAAGCAAAAAAATTGTTTGATCTATCAAAAAATATCGTATTTGCGTAACTTATTGATTTAACAATTAAATATATATATATATATATATATATATATATATACATACATACTTTTTGATTTCTTATTCGATTACAACATAATTCCATTCTTTCGTTCGCTGTTTTCCTTTTTTAAAATTTTCTTTTCCACCTCTCCACCCTTTTCTCGTCGTAGACCTCTCACGGCATAAAATTAAATGCGAATAAACCGATCGATGTGTAGCACACGTATAGAAAGGAATGTCCTTGCCCCGAATATGCGTGCACGTAGGTTGTCGGTGTGTAAGTTAGTGCGTCCGATCGTGCACACGTGTACGACGCACGTAGAAAATCTCGTAGAAGCCGTGGTACGTCAAATTGCGAAGCTTAGCGCCCGTGCAATACGTCCGCGTTCTGTATTTCGTACGCGTATATACGCCGATATATATATATGGAGGGAAATTTATTTATCATCTTCTATAGTTTTCGATTCAATCATTATATAACTATATATATATAAATTCCACACATATATAATCCTTGATGCGTGATAATATTTTTTATATAATTTTTTTTTCTTTTTTTTTAATAATATATTTTATCTTATTATTTTATTTCATGATATTAAATGTTATATATTATATTTTATATAACATATATATATATATATATATTAAAAAGATCATGCAGGACACCACGCAGGAATAGAAATGACAAATATAGGATATAAATGCGAGTTGCACGGGATTGAATATTCATCTAGGAATAAATGAATAGAAAATCAAGGGTCGACGAGATTTTATTGGCGCGATCATAATCATGATCATGATCATGATCCAGGGCTCGGAGAAACGGGGATAGATTAAATGATATACAAGGAACTTCATTGATTTTCATTTTTTCTTTTTCTTTTTTTTAGAATCTTTTTATTCTTCCTTCCTCTTCTCTATTCTCTGCTTTTCTTTTTTTTTTTTTCTTTTTATTCCTGTCAGATCGGTCCACCTTGGGAACGATCTTTTCTAACTCCAAGTCGTTGATTCTATCTGTCAATGCTATTTTAGCAAAACTCGTTTGCCAATCACTACTATCTAACATTATTTCGCAATCCTAGTTTAAGTATACGCTGGCAACACGTTGACGTTATAACGAGCGAAATAGAAATGCAAAACAAAAAAAGGGAAAATAAATAAATAATTTAACGTACCAAATAAATAAACCAAGAAAAAAAAAAAAAGAAGATATAATAATAATTTATTTCTCACGGAGGAAGGAAGTAATGAAAATGTTGAAGTAATGAACCATTTAATGTTGCAAATATAAATCGAATATATCTATATTTCGATAATGCTAATTTCATTTGTATCCAAATCAAAATCACCTAATATCACGAACTGAACTATCGAACAAAATTTTTCTTTACATACACACACACGCACACACACACACACATATATATCATGTATATACATATTATTTTATCGAAAAAATTGATTTCGTAAGAACAGAAAGTACGTAGGAGAGACGATCGATACAAAAAGAAAAAAAAAAGAAATCTTATCGATCTATCGAGCCGAGAAAGAAAGAAATAAAGAAAGAAAGACAGACAGACAGACAGAGAGATAGAGAGAGAGATAGAGGCTTCTCATCCATCGTTAGGATAAACTAACCGCAGTGAGTTAGTTTCATAAGAGCGAAGTAAGAAGAGGATTATGGCCGAGAAGCCATTTAGCGGGGGCCTCGACCAACGGAAGTCAGGTGAAAACGGTTCGCAAACGTGTGTAGCCTGAAAACGAATCGGTACGTGAATACACGAAGCCTCCACATGTTCCACAGCTAGAGGCTAGGATCGATAGCGTTACATGAACTCTCTCGTGGTGGTCGTTCCCCTTTTTCTTTTTCTTTCTTTCTTTTTTTTTTTTCTTTCTTTTTTCTTTTCGAATACGTTTCTGTTTTTATTTTTCTCCTTCTTCGCGTCCCTTTTCGAACGACTCGGAACTAATAAATGCATTTCAAACGAACTTTCGAAAGATCGAATAACTTTTGATTGGTTCAAACGAAGAAAGACGCTCGAATTAATTTACACGAGTTAACAGATATATATATATATATATATATATATATATATATATATATATATATATCGTGGAATATTAAAGAGTATCTTTCAAAGTTTGTAACATTAAATGATGTTCACGTCATTTTTAAATATAAATTAAATAAAAAAAATTAAATAAGAAAAATAATACAATTTTTTCATTATACTTCTTTGCCACGTGAGAAATAAATTGTTCCAATTTTTTTGTTCTTTTTGTTTGTTTTTTTTTTCTTTTTTTTGGGGGGAGGAGGAATAGTTCTCGTCGTTGGTCTCGTTTCTAATCGCGATCGCGTGAGATATATATATATATATATATATATATATATATATGTCGACGGGTAAAGGATTATTATAAATAAACGAAAGAGAGGAGTGGAGTGGAGGGTGTAGAGGGGAGTATTACGACAGGAAGAAGAAATCATTGATATCGAGCATCTGTTAACAGTAGTGGTAACCTCTCTAGGATATCTTCCGAATAATTTACATTAGAAAGTGGCTCTTTGAAGCAGCGTAGGCTCGCAAAAGTAATTTTTATATCCTGCCTGTCGTTGACCCATTTTATTCATTATTTCTCTATTTTTATCATCAAATTGCCGTTGAACTTACGAGGGGGAGGTTTATAATTTTTTGGATGAAGAGAGAGAGAGAGAGAGAGAGAGAGAGAGACATTTTTTTTTTTTTATATTGCTTATATCATTATAATATCGAACAAATTTGTTGTTCTTTTATGAAAAAAAAAAGAAAAAGAAAAAAAAAAGAAAAAATAAGAAATGGAAAGAAAAAATCCTTAAAAAAGAAAAAAAATAAAAATAAAAAACGAACGAACGAGAGTGCACGAAGGAAACTCTTAGCTTTCATCGTGACACGACTGACCTCGTGACCCATCCGCGATTTATACCTACCTCGTACTACGCATCAAACAGGTTCCACGGTGTTCTCGTAACATCGTGACTTCTCGCCTTCTGTGCTTAGATGGTATAATCAAGATTCTAGATTTTCTAAAGCCACGCGAGGAACGTCTAATCTGCTTAAAAAAAAAAAAAAAAAAAAGTAAAAAAGAAAGTAAAAGAAGAAAAAAAAAATGAAAAAAAAAGAAAAAAAACGACAAAAAAAAATAATACGCGAAGGATACGAAAATAAGTGCACGGCACTCGTTATAAATTAGATATTACCTAAATAAATAAATATATATATATATATCTATATGTATATACATATAGTATATATAAATGACACATTATTAATAATATACATGCATATTATATATATGATACGTATAATATATAAATATACAAATAATACTTGAAATAAATAAAAATTACTATATATATATATATATATATATATATATATATATATATATATATAAATATAAATGAATGTAATCGTTATATTAATTGTTATTGCAATGTAAACAATATACACATATATTAATATTTATGTATTAATACGTATATAGAGATAAAGAAAATTTCTTATTAAGGAGAAAATAATCAGAATTGCAATAATAATTCCGATGCGTTCGAGTAAGAGAATACTTTGAACGCACACAAACGAACGAAGAGTGCACCGACCGTACCGTACATATACACGTTAGTCATCATATTCGTTTTAGACGTGAACGGAGTAGACAAAAAGAGCCTTTCTAATCGCAGGGGATCCCGAACGTAACCGCAAGCAGTGTTAGAACGTTTTCCTGTCAACAATGACGATTCTATGTCTTTTTTCTCCCTCTATCTCTCTCTCTCTCTCTCTCTCTCTTTCCATGTATATGCGTGACCGTGCATGTGCATATGCGTGCACGTGTGTGCGTGCACTTCTATCGTCGCATCGATCCTAATCGTCCTACATTCGCACGAGTAATTTCGATCTAAATGATCTAATCTCCGTGAATCTTTTTTTCTTTCTTTCCTCTTTTTTCTCTTCATTTCTTTTCTTTTCTTTTCTTTTCTTTTCATTCCTTTTTCTTTTTCTTTTTTTTTTTTGTTCCCTTGTTATTCATCAATATTACATAGCAAAACGCAGTGCGGTAGAGAATACGCGGATATTTGTTCTGGTTTCTCTCTCTCTCTCTCTTTTTTTTATTCTTTTTTCGAAAAATAGAAAAAAACAATCGATCGACGGAATGTTTTTTTTTTTTCGTGACTTTACTTTTCGTTCCAATTTTCGTAGAGAGAGAGAGAGAGAGAGAAGAACAAAGGACAAAAAAAAGAAATTCTTGGAACGTGATCTAGAGCGAGTGACTTTCGAACTCGTTATATCACGATCGTATGATTAAAAAAAAAAAAAAAAAAAGGTGAAGTTCGATCCCTTTTTATTTTTTTTCTCTGTCCTCTCTCTCTCTCTCTCTCTCTCTCTCTCTCTCTTTTATTTGCGATCCTATTCTCGACCGACAATCGTAAGTTAAAAGGAGAGCAAGGCTTTCGAGAATCTCGCGAACGAGGTAAACGTGACAAAGAGAGAGAGAGAGAGAAAGAGAGAGAGAGAGAAAGAGAGAGAAAGATTGATAAAAAGAGACGCGATCCAACGAAGGAAAGCTACAAACTTGGCTATATAACGGAAACGAATCCATTCTCCTAAGGAGGTCGATGACAGGAACGTAATAAATAATATATAAGTTTCCCGTACAGAAAGTCAAGATTAAGTGTCACGCGCACTACGGAAAAATAAAATAAGATGAAATGAAATGAAATGAAATGAAATAAAATCAAATGAAATGAAATGGAATGAAATAAAATAGAATAAAATGAAATGAAATGAAATGAAATGAAATGAAATGAAATGAAATGAAATGAAATGAAATGAAATGAAAAAGAAGTGAAACGAAGTAGAATAAAATCTCGAGTTTTACGAGAACAAAAAAGAAAGAAGGAAAAAAAAGGAAAAAAGGTTTTCGTATCTTCTTCGCTCTCTTTTTGTTTGTCTTTTTCTTATTTTTTTCTTTTTTCCCCTTCTTCTCTTTTCTTCGCTCCAAATGTTTCTCGTTAAGTTACGCAAAACCCAGAAGCAATTTTGTTAGCGCGATAAAAGGAAGTAAAAGATACGTATATATATATATATGTGTGTATTTATATACATATAAGGAGAGAATGTACTTATTATATAAAAAAAAAAAAAAGAAAAAAAATTAGCATAATTCCGACGGTATAATATAATCTCTAATCTAAAATCCCCATTGGAAAGACTTTTCGGATCTTCCTGGAGGAATAACGTCCAATCATTATTATTAACGATCGTTTTAATTTTCCTATCGTATAAAAAATTCCTACTCGTTCGCGATTGAAAAGTGATTCGTTCTCTCGTAAGAGAAAAGAAAAGAAAAGAAAAGAAAAGAAAAGAAAAGAAAAGAGAAGGAAAGGAAAGGAAAAAAAATGGTAGATAATAAGAAGAGGAACGAATTGTTTCTCCCATTAATATCTTTCTTTCTTTTTTCGCGCAATAATTATTCCCTCGAGACCGACGATAAAAGAACAATTTTCTTAATGCATAAATGAAAAATATTGAATTGCAAATTTAAATTGCAAAATTGCCGATCAATTAACCTACATACCCGTTACACCATCGATTTTACGAAAGGAATAAATATGAATGAGGGGGGCGGGGCGGGGCGGGGCGGAGAGAGGGTGGTGAGGCGACGGGGAATAAACGAAAAGAAAAAGGAAAGGAAGGAAAAAAATAAAATCGATCGTCGGAGAGATCAAAGGGCAAGCGACGTTCGTAAGATAGGTAATGAACGAAGGAAGAGATCGAGAAGAGAGAGAGAGAGAGAGAGAGAGAGAGAAAAATATATATATATAAAGGAGGAAGAAAAAGACGAAAAAAAAATAAGTATGGTGCGGTAAAGGGAGAGAAGTTGAAGAAGAGGATGATGAAGATGAAGAAGGGAACGAAATTGGAGCAACTCTCGAACGGCGCAAACGCACCGAGAAGGAGGAGACGTTTGACACGAGAGATTGTCGAAAAGAAAGCTAGAAGCCTCCCCACCGGTTGGGAATGAATTCGTCTTACGGTACTTTTTCCTCTTCTCTCCTTTTTTTTCCTTTTCTCCTCCTCCTCCTCCTCCTCCTCCTCCTCCTCCTCATCTTACTCTTACCCTTTTGTACCGAACACGAGTGCGTTTCGAGGACGACGACGACGTTATTCGCAATTTTGTTGAAAAATAAAATTACCAACGACGACGACGGGCGGAGTAACTTTACGTACGTGCGATACTGCAGACAATTTTTCGTTGCTCCCGTTCAAATTTCGAAAAGGGTGAGGATGGAAGGAAGGAAGGGGTAATAATCATCGACGAGAGGATAACGCGCAGAAATTTTGATTAAATCGCCATCGTTGTTGATAAGCGTGGATACGCGACAACGACGGGGAGAAAGAAGAAAAGAAAGAAGGAAAGAAAGAAAGAAAAAGAAGAGAGAAGAGAGACGATATAAAACAACGATAAATAAATAAATAAATAAATAAATAAATAAATAAATAAATAAATAAATAAAAAAATAAATAAGTTGAAAAAGAATATTTGTCTACGCGGTAATGTTTCGACTAATGCCGTATAAAAAAAAAAAAAATAAGAAAAAAAAAAGAAAACGAACAAACATCAGTGTAACTCGACGAAGAAAATGTTAAACGATATCGTCGATCGATAATTTCAAATTCGATAACCTCTAATAGTTTTGTAACATCTGTATGCTGATATTTATATTTATAAATACGTGTACGTGTTACGTTTGATAGGTACGCAAAAAGAGAGAGAGAGAGAGGGGGGGGGTAAAGGGTTAAGAGAGTCAACTCGCTTTTTCTATGATACATCATATGCATAACAATCTTCTCTATGTATTTATAGTATCGTTAGCTCTTTCGTTTTCTCCATAAAGCCGGACCTCCATATACCGTGTAATACTGTCCATATAGAGTGTATGCGTGTGTATTTACGTGAGCATATACATATATGTACTTGTATGTGTACTCGATGCTACCTTCGTTGCAATATGCAACACGCACAATGCATATATGTATATCATACGTATATATACATAGATAGAATATATAAATATACATTGTGTGAGAGGGTTCTCTACTCACAAGCAAGAAATTTCTAAGCGAGAGACTTTTAGAATGGCACCTTTGTCACGGTGCACGATTTCCCATTATACGGCCCCTGTCGAGTATCCGTGACTACTCGGATTGCTTAGAACGGTAATTTGCGATGTCCTCCTTGCTATCGATCATCTAATGCGTTTGCGATCTTAGATGAAAGGAGAAAGATGTTCCGTTATTAGAACGTAGAACGATAAGTAGAAATTTTCTTTTTCTTTTTTTTTTCTTTTCCTTTATTTTTTCTTTTTTTTTAATCCTCTCCGAAACGGGGCTCCTTTGTGGAGGGAACGAGAAATTTGTTATTTAAAAAAAAAAAAACAAGGAAAGAAGAAACGAATTTGTTAATCAGAAATATTTTTCTCGACGAAAAGGAAGATAATTTTTGTTTCTATTTTAAAAGAGTTCATATATATATATATATATATATATATTTTTTTTTTTTTTCCAAATAATTTTTGTTCCTTCGTGAATGACAAATTTTGTCCATACACCCGTCATCGATCGTTCCATATTTTATTTCATTTATTTATTTATTTATTTATTAATTTACTTATTTTCTTCTCGTCACAATGTACAATTTTTAGTCCGTACAAATAAGCATCCTCGTTCTTCTTCTTCTTTTTTTTTCTCTTCCTTTCTTTTTTTATCCCTTCTTCTTCTTCTTCTTCTTCTTCTTCGTTATAATATGAAATTACGTCGACACGCTTGTACGGTTACAACCGAGTATCGTAATAAATATATACCTTACGTGTACATACGTACGTCGGAGTTCGAATTACGGTGACATCTCGAACGCGACGAGAAGTATATAGTAAATTTTCTTCGTCAGCAGCGTTTCACGAGACAGAGAATTCTAGATCGCCATGTTCGACCGTCCGTGAAAATTTCACTTGAAATTACGGGCACAGCCTCCACCACCACCTCCTCCTCCTCTTCCTCCTCCTCCATGACATTATTATACGATGCGTTTCAAGAATCAACGTTGAGAATAAAATATATATACACACACACACACACACACATATCTATATATATATATATATATATATATATATATATATATACATATACCCGCGAATCAGCTGATCCGTAGGGTACGAGCGAGTGAACACGAGCGAGAGAAATCGATATATCCGTACGGAAGGGGAAGGAAAGAGGATCGGGGTTCCATCTTTTTCCTTGCTTGAGTTTAGAATTTAATCTCTAATGCGCTTTCAGAACCGGTCTTCTATTGCACGTTAGAACTCTCGCGCGTCCTATTTCGATAAGTTCTCTTTTGATTTGTCCATTTGTTTCTCTCTCTCTCTCTCTCTCTCTCTCTGTCTGTCTTTCTCTCTTTCTCTCCTTTCTTTCTTTCTTTTCTTTTTTTATTCAGTCTTTCCCCTTTCTTTCGGTTTGTTTTAATAAAAATTTCACATGTACGTAGTCAGCCACCGCCGTTGCCGTCGTCGTCGTCGTCGTTATATATACCGCATTATAATATATATATATATATATATAGTTCAGAATACACTTGTATAATCATGAGAAACAAAAAGTATTATATATTCGTAGAACGAAACTTTCCTTTTAATGGAATAACTATTAAACCGCGACTTTCTACCGCGATTCGATCGAGTTTAACAATATATCGGATTAACCGAGTTCGCTAATAAATAATAACGACAGTAATGATGATGATGATGATAATGATGATGATGACGACGATGATGATGATGATAATAATAATAATAAATAAAACAGGAGCTGCGTGAAACGTCTCGTAATTATAACAAAACGTAGGAAGGATGAAAATGCGTTTGTATGGAAATAGTATCATTTATCTGTATAACGCTCAAAGAGAGAGAGAGAGAGAGAGAGAGAAAGATAATTAATTATTAACGAGCATGATTCAGCTCGTCCAGATTAATTAGTAATGTCTGATTCAATATGGCGAGCCAATTAAGACGTGACTAATGCTACATTATTTCCACGTTAATAATATAATCCGCGTGATCTGTCTTTCATGATCGAGCGAACAAATCTGCCCGAGTGAAAATCTTCCTTTGAGAAAAACGGCAACAATAAAGAAAAGACGAATGAATACTGCAAGACGAGGGTTCTCGTTATTGCAACTATACATATTATCATTATATTGAGTAATCCGAGAGAGAGAGAGAGAGAGAGAGAGAGAGAGAGAGAGAGAGAGAAAAGAAGAAAAGAAAAGAGAAAAAAGACAAAGCGAAAACCCGGATAAAATCGTTCGATTCACGATATTTTTTAATTGATAGGCTCCGTCTCACAGGAAATTTCTCATTTTCTTTTCTTTCTTTTTTTTTTTTTTTTTCTTTCACGAAGGAAGTACGACTTCGAGACTCTTATAAAATTATTTACACGAGGATAAAATATACGTGCGAATATGTTGAAATAGTAAACAGAGTGATAATGGAGAAAAAAGTAAAATTGTATGCGTCAAAACTCGCCTGACAAAAAAATGGGGCTGTTCTCGACTAGTAGAGTGGTTCTTGGGCACAGTTATTTCTCTATCCTGAGCGGCTGCTTTGTAACCCAACTAAGCTATCCAGAAGAACCCTTAACGAAGAAGGAGAGGCCTGCTTGTATTTATCCTCCTTCCCAACCAAACACATTATCCTTTCTCACGAAATATTCAGAAATTCATGTTATGTATGTATGCCTTGGGAGAGAAATTGGAATTGAAAGAGGAAGAGGAGGAGGAGGAGGAGGCTTGGCTTGTTTTTTTCTCTGAACACCCCCCCATACCCTTGGTGGATCCTGGTCCCCCTCTCCCACGTCAGACAAATAATTCCTGCAAATAACACACACTACTCTCTAAGGCATCTTTTATACTTAAATTAAGATTCTAGATAACTATTTTTGATTATTGCTTGTTACACGTAGAGATTGTTGGATCTTAAATCTAATCAGGTTTGGTATTATATATACACTATTACATGTGTGCGTGATAAATATGTGCGTAATAAATAAGTGCGTTTTATATGCGTGAAGTGTGAGGTTAACACCTTTATATATTAAGGCTAATGGTAAGCTTTATAGAATTAACTGTTTTTAACTAGTTCTAATACTCTGTATATGGGCCCGTTGTTGTTTATATATATCTATTGGTGCGTCTAGTATAAGGTAGCATTAAGTGCGTGCGAGGTTACAACATTAATTAAAACTAGTTAACATCCTTAAACTTAATTTGTACTATTTTCATAACTAATTATTGTCTTGTATTATAAATAATAATTATGAAGTAGTGTGTGTTATCGCGAATATGTAACTGAGGTGATCTCGTGTTACTGTGTGAGAGTGTGAGAGGGGGATTATTTATTAGCCATTAAGTATATCAGATGATTGATTATAAAGTTTAATTGATTATAATTTTTTTGTAATTGAAAGTCCCAGTGACGGAAACAACACCACCCCATCCTGACCACTTCCCCCTTTATCCTCCTCTTCGCCAACATTCTCTCCCGCGTCAAAACACCCCCCCACACCCCAACATATTACTGCTCTAAAACCAGATGATATAAATATTTCATGAATGAAAACTAATAAACCAAACCAAACACCAAACCAAACCAATTCAAATTAAATTTACATTAATTCCCTCTTTCCTATTCGTCTCCTCCTTCGAAGGGTCTCTCTTAAATTAAACTATTGTTTGTTGTTGTTGTTTGTTGTGTTTCTCTGTTGTTGTTGTGTTGATTTTGTCTGGACCGGGATTCGAACCCAGGATCTTCCGCTTTGCAGGCTGTGCTTAGAACCACTGAGCTATCGTAGCCCACGAAATCTAACATCTTAGACATCTATTTAAACATAATAAACTACGAATATATATGTGCGCGCGCGCGCGCGCGCGAGTGCGTGCGTATATATATCTATATATATATATGTATACATTAAAAAGATCAGATCGAAGGTAATTTCCCTTTTATGCAGAAGAATGTATCATTTTCATTACAAATTATTATAAATTTGTATTATAATTTTTTATTATAAATTTATTTATATTAAACATTTGATTATAAACGAAAAACGTCTATACTCTTTCTCGTTCGAATTGAAATCCTATTTGATCCTATTAAAAAAAATCGATGAAGAAAGATAAAAGGGGGAAGTTGAAGAAATAAATTGGATCTATTCTTATTTTTTTTTTTTCTTTTTTAAAGCGAAACTCTCGTCAATGGACAATCGATCTTGTCGTTTAATTTTGAAAACAAACGTATCGTTATACTCGAGAAAAAGAACTAACGAGAGAGTTTACTTGAGAGAGAGAGAGAGAGAGAGAAACGAAAAAGAGGCTTGCGAATTTTTCAAGAGAAGTTAACTGCAAAATAATTCGTGATATTATCGGCAATTGATTGTAAAATAACCGCAAAGAACTTTCGCCGTTTGTTTTTCTCTCTTCTTCTATTTATCTATCTCTCTCTCTCTCTCTCTCTCTCTCTCTCTCTTTCTCTCTCTGTTTCACGAATTCATATTTCAAGTATATTTCTTTCCTTTCTTGTTTATTCTCTTCTTGATCTCTCTCTCTCACACTCTCTCTATCTATCTCTATCTATCTATCTATCTATCTATCTATCTATCTATCTATCTATCTCTATCTCTGTCTCTCTATCCATCTATCTGTTTACCTATCTCTCTTTCTCCTACGTATCAGTTTCCAGCGTCAAAGTCGTGACTTACCTCGGGCTAGAAACGTTCGTTTATAAGAATTTTTCAAAATCAAGAATCGTAATGCACGTTTTATCGCGTATGTAGACGTTCTTCACGCTCCTCTACGTTCACTTTCTTTTCAGGTCTCGAGCGACAGGACGACGACTAGGAGGCTATTGCTCGCCTGCTTGGCTTTATTCCTCCTATGTATTTCAAATCAGGCGGAAGGTATGCCATTCCTTTCTTTTCTTTTCTTTTTTTTTTTGTTTTGTTTTATCCGTTCCTTTCATTAATCGTAAAAGATAACAAGAATTAAAAAAAAAAATAAATAAATAAATAAAAAAAGAAGAAGAAAATCGAACTTGTGTTTATTTTCTCCTGTCTCTTTATTCAACTGTAATTTTACTTATTCCGTAAAAGTATTTTACAAGCGATATCTTTTTTTCCCTTTGCAAATAGAATCTTTCTTCGTTTATATAATATATATATATATATATCCAATTGGTATATCACTCGAAATAATTGTGATCGTAATCGATGAGTAAAAGCTCTAAGTTTTCATTGTTTCGATACAGGTGCGAGGAAAAGATTACGAAGGCCCACTACCTTAACACCATCGATCTCGAACGATCAGGAGGTATCGGCTAGTGTTAACAGGTTCAAGGTCACGCGAAATCGCGTTAACAATAAGAGCGCGAAGAATGAAATCCAAGCTGGGAAGACGAACGATTACAAGGTACATCGTAAGAATTTGACGTAAACGCGTGGATAAGTCGCACGTGATATTTCTTTTTTTCTTTTTTTTTTTTTTCTTTTCTTTATTCCTCGTCATCGTCGCTATTTTCTTTCTTCTCTCGTCATTTTTCTATTTGTTTTCTTTTTCTATTCCTCTCGGGCCCCATTCCCTAATGCAATATAATTAATTTTCTTTTTTCTTTTTTCTTTTTTCTGCGAACAGGTCGTTTGTTACTACACGAATTGGTCGCAGTATCGTACGAAGGTCGGTAAATTCATGCCGGAGGACATACAGCCAGATCTTTGCACCCACATCGTCTTCGCTTTCGGATGGTTGAAGAAAAATAAATTGACGAGTTTCGAGTCGAACGACGAAACCAAGGACGGTAAAATTGGTCTCTACGAGAGAATAGCTAACCTGAAGAAGGCCAATCCGTCATTGAAGATCCTACTTGCCGTCGGTGGGTCGACAACTATCCGATGCAAAAGTTGAAACGAACGAATGAAAAAAAAAAAAAAAAAAAGAGAGAAAGAAAAAGAAAGAAAAAGGGATAGAAAAAAAACGAAGCAAATCCTTTTTGTTTGTTTTTTCTTTCCTTCTTTCTTTTTTTTTTTTTTTTTTTGAATAAAAATAAAATTGAAAAATGCTCGTTATTCATCTACGATTATTCCGACGTGTTGTAAACGCTGCGAAAATTGTTTCCTTTTTTTTTTTTTTTTTTTTTCTTTTTACGAAAGGTGGATGGTCCTTCGGCACGCAAAAGTTCAAGGACGTATCGTCGACGAGATACGCTAGACAAACGTTCATCTACAGCGCTATACCGTATCTGAGGGATCGAAGTTTCGACGGGCTCGACATAGATTGGGAATATCCGAAAGGTGGAGACGACAAGAAGAATTACGTTCTCTTGTTGAAGGGTAATCATTGTTATTCGACAAATTTAATCGACTAAGGACCCTGAGAAAGCGTTCACTGATTACTTTTTTGTAAGATTACACGGAAGCGAGCGTTCGATCAACCTCGTTGGTATATTTCAGAACTTCGGGAAGCCTTCGAGGCCGAGGCACAGGAGAAAAAGAAACCGCGTCTTCTATTGACAGCTGCCGTACCCGTTGGGCCTGATAATGTTAAAGGTGGTTACGATGTGCCAGCCGTTGCCAGGTTAGAATCTTTTCTTTTCTTTTCTTTTCTTTTCTTCTGTGTTCTTTTTTTTTTTTCTCTCTTACTTTCTTCCTTCTCTACTTTATTTGTTCCATTTATTACTTCGCAAATACATTTCACGTTTATGTCACCTTAATTATTCGTTTCTTCCTTCATCTCTCCTCTCGTTCGTTTATTTATTTATTTATTTATTTTCTTTCCTTGTCAATAATTTCGTCGCGGCTCCGTCTGATCTTTGTATCGTTGACGCTTAATCTCTTTTCACTTCCTCATTTCTATGTGTTTGTTCAATTAATTTCTACGTATTTCTTTCTCCCTCCTTCACGCACACACACGCGCGCGCGCGCGCACGTCATATTTCTCAATCCTCATAAAATATCATGATTGAAATTTTTCCTCGCTTTACGACGATCGTACCGATCGAGACTTTAAAAATCCACCTTTTTATTTTGTCTGGCCGTCCACGCTCCCAGTTACCTGGACTTCATCAATCTGATGGCGTACGACTTTCACGGTAAATGGGAAAGAGAAACCGGACACAACGCGCCACTATTCGCGTCATCCTTGGATTCGGAATGGCAAAAGCAATTGAGCGTTGACAATGCGGCATCGATGTGGGTTAGATTGGGCGCTCCCAAGGAAAAGTTGATAATCGGTATGCCTACGTACGGTAGATCGTTCACGCTGTCGAACCCATCGAACTTCCGCGTACACGCGCCCGCAAGTGGCGGTGGTAAAGCAGGAGAATATACCAAGGAATCCGGTTTCTTGGCTTATTACGAGGCAAGTCATTAGTCACTTAACAAACTTTCTTCTCTTCGTGGATTATTCGTTTACGCTCTACGCGTCCTCTAAGCGCTCTAACCCGATCGCGAAATCAGGAAAATGATTGATCCTCGTAAACCGATCGATTGTGCTTATCTTTTTTTTTTTTTCTTTTTACGATAGATCTGCGAGATGTTGCAAAACGGAGCTGCTTATATATGGGACGACGAGATGAAGGTACCGTATTTGGTGTACGGCGATCAATGGGTAGGTTTCGACGATGAGAGATCCATCAGGAACAAAATGCATTGGCTGAAATCCACCGGTTATGGCGGTGCCATGGTATGGACGGTCGACATGGACGATTTCAATGGCACCAGTTGCGTAGGAAACGTCAGGTATCCGTTGATCGGTGCCATCAGGGAAGAACTGAGAGGTATCTCGAGAGGATCGGACGCGAAGGACGTCGATTGGAGTTCGGTTGCGACTACTATCACTGAGACGATCGTTAAGAAACCAGAACCATACAAAATTTCTATCTCGGATGCCTTGAGCAAGGCCAAGAAAGTACCTAAATTGACCCAATTGGTTATCAATACGCCAACTAACGGTAAGCCGAATTTCTATTCGCGTCTAATCTCTAAATCGAGAACAGTTTCTGATCGAATCTCTCGTCTCGCAGAGAGAGAAGCACAGACCATTTGTTATCTGACCAATTGGTCCCACAAAAGACCTGGCCTCGGTAAATTTTTACCCGAGGACATCGACCCCACACTATGCACCCACGTCGTCTACGCTTTCGCGACCTTGAACGATCATCTCCTCAGCGAAGGAAGCGATCAGGACGTCGAGATGTATAAACGATTGATCGCGCTTCGTGAAAAGAATCCGGACATGAAGGTATCGCTGTTGTTTCCTTTGTTTTTGTTCTCTTCTTTATCATCCTCATTGACACGACGTCGCCTACGCGATGTTACTCGTCAGATATTGTTGGCTATCGGAGGCTGGGCCTTTGGATCTACGCCCTTCAAAACATTGACCAGCAATACCTTCCGCATGAATCAATTCGTTTACGAGGCCATAGAGTTCCTAAGGGAATACAAATTCGACGGATTGGACGTCGATTGGGAATATCCACGGTAAATGAGTGCCGCGATGATAATAAAAAAGAAAAAAAAAAAAAAAAACAATTCACCTTTACGAATCGTTGCAATAATTTTCTAGAGGGGCCGACGATCGTGCCGCCTACGTGAATCTACTGAAAGAACTCAGGCTGGCTTTCGAAGGTGAAGCAAAGAGCTCTGATCAACCCAAATTAATATTATCGGCGGCTGTGCCGGCCAGTTTCGAGGCTATAGCTGCTGGGTAAGTTTTGTTCCACGCGAAAAAAAAGGGGGAAAAAACAAAGAGAACAAGAAAAAATGATCGATCGAATTTATATATATTTATTTTTGTTTGGCTGCTTTGTTATCCCATAAAAAAAAAAAAAAAAAAAAGAAAAAAAAGAAAAAGAATAGTATCGACGACGGCTCGTTATATATACGAATTTATTAATCGATTAGATACGACGTCCCGGAAATATCCAAGTACCTGGACTTCATCAACGTGATGACGTACGATTTTCATGGTCAATGGGAACGTCAGGTTGGGCACAACAGCCCTCTTTATCCTCTCGAGAGTGCGACGAGTTATCAAAAGAAATTGACGGTCGTTAGTATCCCGCGTTATAATATTATTTTCAATGAAAATATTCTTTCGTATAACTTTTCCATTCTTTATATCATTTTATTTTTTGAATTCAATTCTTTCAGGACTACAGTGCACGAGAATGGGTTAAACAAGGCGCACCGAAAGAAAAATTGATGATAGGAATGCCAACTTATGGCAGATCGTTCACGTTGGTCGACGAAGACAAATTCGATATCGGGGCGCCTGCCTCGGGTGGTGGTATACCTGGTAATTACACCAACGAAGCCGGATTCTTATCCTATTACGAGGTCGCATATCTTTCTACTATTATTTCGAAAAAAATTAATCGATCCTTCCATATAAATCGCCTCGTTGATCGATGTCTTACGAGAAATTTTCTACGTCGCTTAGGTTTGCGGATTTTTGAACGAAGAGAACACGACTTTGGTATGGGATAGCGAACAGCAGGTACCTTTCGCTTACAAAGCTGATCAGTGGGTTGGTTTCGACGACGAAAGAAGTCTTATAAACAAAGTACGTGTGATGGCAAAAAAAAAAAAAAAGCAAAGAAAACCCAAAAAGGCAGGCCAATTATACCAAGAATATATTTAACAATATTCCCTTCTTTTCGATCTCTCGTTTTAGATGAACTGGTTGAAGGAGGAAGGTTTCGGTGGTGTCATGATCTGGTCGATCGATATGGACGATTTTCGTGGATCGTGCGGCGCCGGAAAATATCCACTGATCAAAGCAATGAAGAAGGAATTGCAGGATTACAAAATCAAATTGGAATACGACGGCCCGTACGAGAGTTCCTCTAGAAATGGCAAATACACTACGAAAGATCGTAAATATAACCAATGACTTTTTGTTTTTCTATCCATTCGAATAATGCGAACGATTCGTCGAGTATCAAATCAATTGTGTTTTCGTCGTTATTTTTTTAAAGCGAACGAGGTGACCTGCGACGAAGAGGACAATCATATATCCTATCACCCGGACAAAAGCGATTGCACGATGTATTACATGTGCGAAGGTGAACGCAAACATCACATGCCCTGTCCGGTTAATCTCGTTTTCAACCCCAACGAGAACGTCTGCGATTGGCCGGAAAACGTCGAGGGATGTTTGCAGCACACGCAAGCGCCGCCATTGCGAAAATAATTTTAAGTGAATAAGAGAGAGAGAGAGAGAGAGAGAGAGAAGGAAGGAAAATTATTTTTGCATAAAAGAAAAAAAAAAGAAAAACTGCGGCATTTTACGTGTGCGATAAAAAAAAAAAAAAAAAAAAAAGAAAAGAAAAAACGAAAGAAGGATGAACAAGGATGATAAGGTCATTATCATCGAGTTTTGTCATCGTCGTTAAATTCGGTAGATCGATATATAAAAACGGGAAAAGAGAGAGAAAGAGTGAGTGAGTGAGAGAGAGAGAGAGAGAGAGAGAGAGAGAGAAATTATGATAAGAGAAAGAAGATACGCTACCTTCGCACAAAAAATTATAGTCGATATTTGCCCCTCCTCCATCCCCCTTTCCCCTTTCCATCCACGCCGCCCCCTCACACCTGCTCTATTTCGATTTTCTATTATTACGTTTGTTTGTCTTTTTTTTTTTTTTCTTCTTTTTTTACTTCGTCGTTCTCTTTTTGACACGCAATATATTTCTATTCCCTCCCAAGAGACCCTCCCTTTTTATTTTGTCATTTGTATAAAGCATGGACGAAATCACGAGGTATAGTTGTTTGTAAATAAAGAGAAATATAACAGACATCTAATGCCGAGCAATTTTGTATAATCTTTCGTCTCGAATTTTGTTGTTTTGCCTTTCGTTTCTTTTTCTTTCTTTTTTTTTTTCGTTTCTTCTCTTTTCATTTGGAATCATTTCGTTGAAAAGGATCGAACGAGAGGTGACAATTTCGATGTATAACGTTACATAAAAATTCGTATAATTGTTAATTTACATTTTGTCCTTTTTTTCTTTTTTTTTTTTCTTTTCTTTCTTTTTTTTTTTTTTTTTTTTTTGTTAATTTTTCATTCATCAACACACGACAAGCACACTCTCACTTGTAAAGAAACGATTCTTTCGAACGTTTGATCTTTGCTCTAATTTACATGAGAAGAGATACGAAATCTATATAAAAAATAGTCGAATAAAAAGAAAAAAAAAAAAAAAAATATTTCTTGGCAGTTTTTAGGCACGATCTTATCGAGCTTAGTCTATAAATCATCCAAGTCTGAGATCTTTCAATTGCCTGTAGAAATTCGAACGAGTATAACGCCTGTAGGCAGTCAACGCTTCGTACTCCGTCGATAATTGTGATTTTTGGTTGTCGCTTGTCGACAGAACACGTTTATTAAACCCCTCGTTGTAGGCAACCCTTTTCGTACACATATGTTGTACGAAGTAACATATTTATAGGGGTGCTTAAAAAAAATTTCTTACTTATAAATAACACTTTTTTAATCGTAATTATCGACGGAGTATAAAACGTTGCCTATTTTCAGGCGTGACACTAGATAATTAAAAAACGATTGGTATTAATTAAAAAAAAAAAAAAAAAAATCATTCATACGCGTTAACTCTCTCTCTCTCTCTCTCTCTCTCTCTCTCTCATACGCACATCGTAACGTGCTCGCGCTTACACACACGTACGTATATACAAAGCATTCCCCGATATGTATACTCCGTCAGCTAAATCTAACTTTTTCAATCGAAGTTAAAAAGATTCAGATATTCGAACGTACGTTCGTTGTATACCAAATCCGAGGCGCTATCGTATTCTTTTTTTTTTTCTCTCTTTTCTATCTTCTTTTTCTTTTTCTTCTCGTTCTAACGCACACTCTTACAGCGCTTAACTTTCAAATCGCTTTCTCGAGCTCGTGTTAAAAGAAATTTCCCGAAAGGGATAAAATCTCTTCGTCGGAGATGTAAACGCAACGAGTCATTTGGCAAAAAGCAACAATACGATTAGTTGAATGAGGGCCAACCAAGTCCTAGCCAATTTCTCGTAATTGCCGGAGCTAAGTGCCGACGCCTGACAAGCGGTATGGGGCGTACCCAAAGTCAAAAGAACTTTATCGGACGAATAGGAAGGCGTTGTCTCGGTGCAAACAGCCCTACCGGCGATCGTTCTCAATTGTCTGGCGTCCGATTGAGACGCCGTATGAATCTGACGAGATTCTCGTAGCCATCTTCGTAACCAAAGGCTAAGCCAAGCTATCTCGCAATCGCACTCCAAAGGATTCCCCGATACTTGTAGTCCTCCTATGGGATAAACCACGAATTTTGTCTTTTTTCCTTTTTTATAATACAGTCGATAATAAAGCAGTCGATCGCAATCGTTTCGTATTACCTGCAACCATGTTGGTACCAACGGTCTCCCAAGATAGATTTCCATATATGATCGACGGGCTCAGCTCGTTGATGTGATTGTTCCTCAAGTCCAATGTCAGCTGCGTCAATCTCTTTGTCAACGATAGGAATATATCGGATTGGAATCTTCTTACTCGCGTGTTCTTTATCCTTAATATCAATTCTCCTCCCTCGATCGTAGAAAATGCTTCGGAGGATATCACTTCGAGATCGGCACCGGTTATCGTTAATTCACGAAGCTGCTTCGTGAACGCATTTTGTATCTGATGCTTCAACGAGTGTTCCGTCACTTGTATCTCGATCGTACGTAACGGCAATCCAATCACAAGGTCACGAAGATTGAATCCGTCAGCCAACGGCCAGGTTTGCAGTCTGAGATGCTTCAAATATTTCAACGAACGAAGACAATCCGTGTCGACCGATCTCGTTCTATTCAAATTTCTCATATCCAATTTCTCTAATCTGAGACAACCGAAGAAGCTTTCCTTCGTCAATTCCTACGATGATAAATACGTGTATAAGGATTAAGATTCAATGAAATTTCATTCGATCGATTATTACGATTCCATTCCGTTTACCTCGATCGGATTACCAGAAACATCGAGTTCCCTAAGTAAATTCAATCTGACGCTCGGCATCGACGTCAACGAATTATTCGTTAAAAACAATATCTTTAGATTCTTCAAATATTGAAACTGACCGTCCGCCGTACTCTCGATGTTATTATAGGACAAGTCTATAATGTTAAGATTGATCAATGGTAGGGGCGAGATAATTCTCAATCCAGTATTGGCAAGCGAGAGTTGTCGTAGATTGGGCAAATAGTGAAAGAGCTCTTTGAAATTTGCTTGAAGCGTGTTATGGGATACATTAAGGTTCAATAATTTCCCCAAGGAAACGAACGAATTGTCCGGTAAAATGGTCAATCGATTTCGCGCCAGGTTCAACGATATCAGTTGCGACGTTGGAAAAGCAGTCGAATCCAAATGGTCCAAAAAATTATCAGCCATGTTTAAATCTCTCAGGGTGTAACCAACTTCCATGAAGGATGGCGACGGTACTACCGTGAATTTGTTGTGACTAAGATCGAGTATCTCCAACCTGGTACCTTCGAAAACGTCCCTTGGTAAAGATCGGATTTTGTTACCAGAGAAATTTAAGATCCTTAAATTCTTCAAGTTCCTGAATTGTTCGGTAGACAATTGAGCTATCTCGTTGTTACCCAGATCGAGTTGTTGAAGGGACTGCAAACCATAGAACGATTGTTTCCTCAATGCTTCTATCTTGTTGTTCCGAAGATTCAATACTTGTAATTGATTCAGAGCGAAGGTTCCTGTAAATGGATCACAGGAATGAAATCGTTTATTCGTTATAAAAATTCGTCGCTTGGTTTACCTGACTCGAGACTGGTAATAAAATTGTTACGAAGATCGAGGGTCAATAAATCGGGCGTCCCGCAGAACGTATCGGTTGGTAAATGAGTGATATTGTTGAAGCTAACGTCGAGATGAGTCAAGTTGTTCGTCGTTGATCCAGAATCGATGAAGGATATGGCGTTGTAAGATACGTTCAATGCAAACTCGGTCCCGCCTATCTCTGAGAATGCATCTAAATCTAGTACGGTCAGTCTGTTGAATTCTAAATGTAAAAATCTTAAACTCGACAGACCGTAAAATGCGTTCCTATCCATTTTATATATCCTATTGTATGCCAATGATATCGTAACTAATTTTGGACAATCCATTATTGAGTCGGATACGAGGATTTTGATACGATTACCGGTTAGATCTAACGATCTCAATTCGGTCAGATTATGGAACGTCGATTCTGGTATCGTTACGAGAAAATTGTATCCCAATTTGACGTCCCTCAGTTCCGGATGAACGCTCGACAAAAATATTCTTTCGGGTAGGTAATGCAATCTGTTCGACTCCAAATTGATGTAACGCAATTGTTGAAAGGAATAAAAGGCTGTTGGTTCGATCGATTGAAAATTATTATTGTCGAGAACCAACCAAAGTAGATTGCTAAGTGGCCTTAATGCTCGTTGTGGGAAATTGTCCGTTGCGAACGCAAAACTCAGCTCTAAAATGTCAAGACTCTTTTCGATCCCAATGAAACAGTCGTCGTCCAACTCGGTCAGATGATTAAATGACAAGCTGAGTTCTTTCAATTTACCTGCTTTCGGTGGGGGGAGAAAAGAATAAAGAAATTAAATGGAAGAAGAAGAAGAAGAAAAGAAACGTTGCTTCTATATTTATGGAAATCGCAACGCACCTGCTCCTTTGAATGCTTCCGCTTTGAGCTTGGTCAAGAAATTATTACGTAGTAATAATATCTCGAGATCCTCGGCCCAATCGAAATCACCTGACTCCACGTGAGAGATCTTGTTGTAACCGAGATTTAAATGAAGCAATCTCTGACACCTGTCGTCCGAAGTGAAAAATTCATTTTAACGCGTACGTACGTGCATGCATACATATAAATATGTATACTATATAATTACTACATCTATATCGCCAATTAGTTGAACATTTGATAACTAGCCTTACTCCGTCTGAAGAAAAAAAAAAAAAAAAAAAAAAAAAAAAAGAGAGAGAAATAAAGAAAGAGTGCAAAAATTACCTGGCTAAAGCGGCCGAAGGCACAGCGTCCAAACTATTTGTCGCGAGCGAAAGAGCCTTCAAATTTTCAGCAAAATTTTGAAAACTCTCATTCGATATATTACGTATGTCGTTGTTGGCAAGATAAAGGTAGGACAATCGTTTGAGCCCACTCATTGCAACCGGCACGGATGGTAAATCATTGTTCTCCAAGTTCAAATACTCCAAACTGTTCTCTAAACTGCGAAAAGCATCGTCGTCGATATTTCTAATGCCGTTGGACGATAAATGAATCCTTCTAGCCTCCAAACGATCGAATATACCGTTGGGCAATGACGTCAACTTATTGTTGTCCAAATTGAAGTCGTTGATCTTGAGCGTTTCATTGGCGTTTGTTAAAACGTGGATCCATTCGATCGAATTTTCACTAACGTCGATCAATTCGAGGCTCGAACTTTGAAACGCAGGTAATTCCAATCGTTTCATATCGTTTCCACGAAGATAAAGCCAATCAAGATTAATCAATGTACCCAACGACGATGGAAACGATTTGAGAAGATTGTTGTTCATGCTGAGCGTATGTATGTTGGGCGGTAAGGATTCCTCGGAAAGATTTTCGATATTGTTATTGTCCAAGTTGAGCCAGACGAGGGAATCGAAGGTTGAAAATATTTTTGGTACTTCGATGATCGAGTTATCGCCGAAGAAACCATTGCGCAACGTCGTTCTCAAATGACCCCAGTCGCCGTCGAGCGATGTCAAATGATTGCTAAAAAAAAAAAAGAACGAGACTAAAAATCATTACGTATCGTCAAGGGGGAAAATTAAAATGACACAACTCCGGCATCGTAATGAACCTTTTACGGACCTGTGCAGGTTGAGCCAATTTAATTTTTTCAAATCTCCAAAAGTTTTAAACGGTATATCCTCCAAAGCATTGTAACTTAGATCCAACGAACGAAGACTATCGGCCACGACCCTGAAACAAATCTTTATTTATATCTCGTTGGGAAGGATCGTAAATAATAATAATAATAATAATAATAATAATAATAATAATAATAATATGGTCGAATGAAAAATTATTAATTACCGAAGAGAGGTGTCGCCGATACTGACAAGCCGATTACTCATTAATCCCAATGCCTCGACGCCGACCGAACTCTCGAGTGCATCGTTGTCGAGTATTTGCATCCCAGATCCGACGATGTCCAATTGGGCGACGTAACTCACCGACACGTCTAAATGTCGTATCACGTACGACGAGGATAAATCAGCGGAAAAATTAAGAAGCGATAAACGGTAGGTGCGAATAAAAAAAAAAAAAGAAGAAGAAGAAAAGAGAAAAAGAAGAAAGAGAAACGTGGATACGTACCGGGAAACCTAGCGAACGGTACTCCCATGCAAGTGATATCCATCTTCGTGAAATCATCGTCGTCCTGTACCCAACACATGCACATAGTGTTGAAGGTGCACGGTACATTGTAAGATTCGATCACGTTAGAAATACAATTGATCCAAAACAGTACGCCGACCAACCAAAATTCCATCCGGGACGACATCTGCGTCAAATCGCAAAAAAAAAAAGAAAAAGAAAAAAAGAAAAATACAAAAGATAAGTCCCAAAATCTATCGAACGGAAAGATAAGAGAAAGAGAAATATTTGAACGAACCTTCTCGTCGAGTCGAACGAATGAAAAAGTTTCTTTCAATGAAGGAACCAGGACGAATTACGTTCGGATGGCCGACGTGTCATCTTAAGAACGTTCGAACTTCAGTTTATGGGCTTTGTAATCTGCTCGGTTACATGGCACCTTTCGAAAAACATTTCGGAATAAATCACCACTATAGACGATAATTCTCACCGGACAAAAGCGTCGCAAGTCTGGTTCGTTCGTTCACGGTTAGGATTCCTTTGTAAAGCGCAAATGCATCGACGACTCGCTAAAACCCCGCGCAAGCGCCTCGACGACGAATTTTATGGATCGCGAACGGTATCGAAAACTTGACAGGGGACGACTTCGTTCGTTCGTTCGTTCGTTCGTTCGTTGTGACCATCGTGAATAACTTGAACGAATATAATCCGGATGATGGAAAAACTTGAAAAAAGAAAAATAGAGGGAGAAAAATTAACGCGATCGCGTGAAAAGAAAAAAAAAAAAGAGAGAATATTCTCCATTTCCCTTCTTTCATTTACGTTCGTAATTTATTTTGTTCATTTCTTTTTTTTTTTTCTTTTCTTTTTTTAGCCGGCCATCTTAAGAAAATCAATGATTTAAAAAAAAAACCACAAGAGCAAACTGTCAACGCTATATTTACGTGTCCTCTTTGTAAAATAACAATTAATGGTAGAATACCGGTCACTAGAAAATCCTCCTTTACCTTGACATTTACGAATATAGTAATGGCATAACTAAATTACCCATCTCCATTATCATAGTCGTCGAAAGGCTAATTTAAGTTATATTTACCTATGAATAGGATGAAACGTAGAAGGCTTTCTTTTTCTCTCTCCCTCTCTCTCTCTCTCTATATATATATATATATATATATATATATATATATATATATATGATATATAATGTATATATATATATATATTTCGGAACGTTTTCTAATCAACGCTGATAGAATAGAAATTTACTATCATAACATACATTTTCTAACTTATAATTCTACTCGTGTGATATATAAACATGAACGTGTTCAAGTAAATACGTGTTTACTTAACAAATATATTCGATTGATACGTTTTTATTTTCACTCTCTCTCTCTCTCTCTCTCTCTCTCTCTCTCTCTCTCTCTCTCTTACACATACACATGCACACACACACATCGGTCAACAACATAAACCGACGTAAACATTAAGAACGTAATCGTCGAGACTGGACATTATTACGAGAGATAATTTTTATTAAAACAGAATCTTTCATCTCTGGCCTGTGTAAATGCAATATATATTGTATGTATGTAGGTATGTATGTGTGTATGGTAAGCGTCCGTCGTATATAAAGGTGAAAAAAAAAAAAAAACAAGAGGGGAAAAAAGAAGAAACGGAGAAGAGAGAAATACATTTGTCAAAAGAGTCGTGATCGAAAATACAGAGGATTGCGATTACGAATATAAACCGAAAAAATACCGAGGAGACCGTTTCACCGATAAATTTATGATGGAATTCGGTTATACCGAAACTCTCAAAGTTGTGTCAGTTCACCTGCAGGTGCCACGAAACAAGAAAAAAAAAAAAGAAAAAAAAGAAAAAAGAGAGAGAAGAGAAAGAAGGTTAATGATGATGATGATGACGATGACGACAATGACGATGACCTTGATTATGCTCGATTGTAATTTTAATGAAGATGTTAATCAAAATCACAATTAATCTTGTGACATTCGTTGCCAAGAACCAACTGCAAAATCATTTTTCCTATGTCAATTTGATCGTTCGTTCGCTTAACAAAATTTCGATACGATTACTATGTCTGAATAATACGTGTATACACACATACATACATATATATATATATATATATATATATATGCACACATACTATGCACGTTGTATTCATATATTCTATTATGTCAAATACAATTTCATTCGACGGATTTGATTGTAAAACGAAGCCATTACGAGTTAATCGTGCATAATAATAGTCTATGTAAATCTGAATATTATACAGTGAACTTTGAAAAAATGTCTTTTTCTTTCTCTCTTTTTTTTTTTTTTTTTCAATTAGGACATATTTCGACGAAACGATTTTAATCGACCAAATAAATATTCCTGAATATTACACATATACATACGTAATATTTGTAAGGTATATTTATTATATATAATAAATAATATCAAATAAGTATGATCACGTTGACGTCGATCATTCAAATTCTTTCATTAATAAAAACTCGCGAATAATAAAACACAGTCGTTATGGTTCTGATATTCTGACACTAATTTGGTTTATCTTCTCTCTCTCTCTCTCTCTTTCTCTCCCATACTTTTTACAATATAATAATTACATTATTATTGACAAAAAAAAAAGAGAGAGAGAGAGAGAGAGAGATGTATATGGTCGAAAAGTGAAAGGTACTCAGTCTCTTTCATCTTCCACGCATGATCTGGATTGGCATAGGGACACATATAATATATCTGTCCTTCCCTCTTCCTCTTCATCTCTCTTTTCTCTCATTCTCTCTCACTCTCTCACACTGTTACACACACACACTATCTTTCACGTACTCTCTCGATCACACACGTACACGCATTTAACGGACAAACACAACACGCATAAGCTTATGGTATTCGATCCTCGAACTTCTCCACACAACACGTCGACTTTCATTTAACGAGTTTACGCGTCTCCAGTCGGCCGCGAACGAACGAAAACGTTCTCTCACGTATTTACTTACTTACTTACTTACTTACTTACTTACTTACTTACTCGCTTACTTGCTTACTCGCTTACTCGCTTATTTATTTATTTACGCACATCTTCAACGCGGAAATACCAGCCGTTTTTAATTTCGAAGGGAGGGTCACGGATATTATTATCATTGGGCTATTCTAACAAACGTTCGAAATTCATTGTCACAACGTGTATCTAAACCACTTTCTCGTTAATCGATACCATAATAATATTGATCGATAGTACACGCCTACTTACATCTCTTCACCTAACTTTCGTCTCCCAGTGAAGTTTACGTCAATTTCATTTTTCTCTTTGTCGTTGTCGTCAATTCTTATTGTTGTTGTTTTCTTCTTCTTCTTTTTCTTTCTCTCTCTTTTTTTTTCTTTTTTTTTTTTTTTTTTTTTATCTATTCTCTTCAAGAACAAACGCAAGAAGGTCGTGAACGAAGGCAATCCGTTTGTTCGTTTACTTTTCCTTCGCGAATTTTGTCTTCTTCCTTTTCTTTCCTGTTTCTTTTTCTTTCTCTCTCTCTCTCTCTCTCTCTCTCTCTTTTCTTTTTCTTTTTTTTTTTTTGTCGTCGTTGTTTGTCTCCATAAATTCTCGCCCGAAAGAAACATCGTCCGAAGAATGTACGTACGTCGAATGTTACGATAAATACCGACCAACTGTTTGTACTCTCGGTTGTGCCAATTATTTTCTTTCGTACGGGCGGAGGTATAAAAGGGGAGGCTGGGGGAGGGAGAGTTTTTGTAATAAGGAAAAGAACGAGAAAAAAAGAAAGAGAGAAAGAAGGAAAGAAAGAAAGAGGAAGAAGGAAAGAGCGAACGGAAGCAAGGCGACAAAAAAAAAGGTGACCATGGAAGAGAGCATGAGTTGCATGGAAGAGGAATGCCTCGTCGAGAAACGAAGAACTGCGATACTGAAGGAATGTTCTGAATTTTTGAATGAGGACGCCCGTTACGCGAAAGAAGCATTCAGGAAATTGTTCCAAGATCAGGTAGATACATTCGTACTAATTGATAAATATATTTCAAAATAAAAACGAAAAGAGAAGGAAGAAGAAAAAAAAAAAAAAAAGATAATTAAAGAGAAAAGAATTCATATAGGATAAAAATGAAAAATCATCGCGGAGAGTGGGCAATCGTGCGAGAGAGATAGAGATAGAGATAGAGAGAGGGGGGGTGGGGGAGGGGAAGGAAAAAAGAAATCGAACGATCTGATCGAGCATGATACACAGATTTGCCAAATCGACTACGATTGCAGTGTCACCTACTAATTACGTTGTATCCTCCCAATCAAAGGAGCTTCGATACGTTCCTTCTCGATCTCTTTCTCAAAACAAAACTAACGGACAAACAAATACACGCGTGCCTCTCAAAATCAAAATGACGGCCACGCTTCGAGAAGAAGAAGAAGAAGAAAAAAAAAAGAAAGAAAAAGGAATCCAAAAAAAAAGAGAGAGAAAGAGAGAGAGAGAAAATACAGGACGTGTCAAAAGTTCCTAGATACGATTACAAAAAAAAAAAAAAAAAAAAAAAGAACAAAAGAAAAAGAAAAAAGTTCCTAAAATCGAATTGCGAAAATCGAATCGAATCGAATGTCGCGCGTTTCTTCGAAATAATCCCTTGATCAGGAGCATCTGATCGGGGGCCACGTGAAATTTCTTTTTTTTTTTTTTTTTTTTTTTTATTGCGGTCTAACGGGAGAAAAAAAGGAACGGCACGAGAGAATTTAGCGTGAAGCGTCTCGTAAAGTGGAGAACGATCGATCGATTGACCTTTAGGAAACTTTTGATCCATCCTGTATAACGAAACGAAACGAAAAGTTCACGCGCGAAACGAGATTGAAGTGGCTCGAAAAAAAAAATAAGAA
>OU964978.1:2113230-2133230 GCA_918808275.2 Dolichovespula sylvestris
TCCATCAATCGATGTCGATTTGTAGGTAGTAGACAAGCTATTTCGATTGATCGATCAGGACAATTTTGGATACGTAACGTCGGTCCAAATCATGGAATTCATTTACAACGTCAGCAATCCAAGGTAAGTAATCGATATCTACGAGGAGGATTAATTTTTGAATCGTTTAATCTTTTAAATGTGATTTAATGTGATTAAATGATTTTTTTGTTTTCGCGTTACTCTTTTAATCGTTATAATTCATTAAATTCGACAACAGAGCACGCGCGGGCTTCGACGAACGTAGCCTGGAATGGTTGGAGAATATTTTCAAACAGACGGTGGGCAATCAAAAGGAAATACGTCACGAGGAATTCAAGAAGATAGTCACATCGAAGAACGTAGGCAGGAGGCATGAGCGTAGAGTTATTTTGAACGAAACGAACAAATCACGATTAATATTTTCCAACGATCGTGTCCACCGATCTCAGGATCGAATTTATCGTAAGATTCTCGTCAGGCGCAAACTCGGACCTCGTTCGTCTATCCTATCACTTTTTCAAACCTTATATAAACAAACATTTTATATGTAAACGAAAAATAGCCCGACATATTTACCGAAGTGAAAAGACGCGGAGGGAGAAGATCGAATTAAAAAAAAAAAAGAAATTTGTAGATCTCGTGACGACGTTGCGCCTGGGATCTTCGATAGTATATAAATGCGTATCTGCTAATCTCGACGAATTCATTTTCTCAAATAATTCTATCCATTACGTATTAACGAATTAAAATCGATTTTCAGCCGTTCTTCACCGAACGCGTCTTTCAAATATTCGACAAAGACAATTCTGGGACTATATCGCTTCAAGAATTTATCGACGCCATGCACGAATTCGCTGGAAAATCTGCCGACGACAAGATCAAATTTCTTTTCAAGGTCTACGATATCGATGGTTGGTCATCTCGAAAGAAAAAGAAAAAGAAAAAAAAAAGAGAGAGAGAAAGAGGAAAAAACCGAAAAAAATATTTAAAAAAATCATTCGTAACGATTCAACGGGAAGGAAGTTCTCTCTCTCTCTCTCTCTCTCTCTCTCTCTCCTTTTCTTTTCTTTTCTGCGTGCGTATCTCTGTTTCTCTTCAATCTCCTGAAAATGTGTGCGATTGAAAAGGCGACGGTCTGATACAACATCGAGAACTGGAACACGTGATGAGAGCCTGCATGGAAGAAAATGGAATGAAATTTAGCGACGAACAGATCGAGGATCTAACGATGGCACTTGTCGAGGACGCCGATGCCTCTAATCGCGGTGCTATAACGTTCGAGGGATTGAAAAAGCAATTGGAGAAACACGAGGGATTGTTGGAAAATTTATCGATTAGGTTAGTATCGATTCAATCCAAGTGATCGAATAAATCAATCTATGGGGTAACGAATAAACGTTATTATTCCGATAGGAACTACAGATAGATCATCCTTTTATAAGTAATTTCTTGGTTTTGATAGAAGTTCGATTAAAATTACAGCATAGATCGTTGGTTGGTACCGCCTAAGCCGAAGGACGATAAAAAATCTTTCCTCGGATTTCTAACGTCTTTACGGCCCTATCAATTGACGAAGCCCTACATGAAAAATAATTACGTATACATAGCGTTCATCTCGCTCTTTCTCATCGTAAACGCAGCCCTCTTCGTCTCCAGGATCTTTCAATATCGTCGATGGAACGGCTACGTGATCCTGGCACGTGCTTGCGGTAACATTACGCAGAATTTTAGTCGAATGGAGTCGAATAAATTTTGTTTCCTTTTCTTTTCTCTTTTTTTTTTTTTTCTCTTGTCTTTCCTCCTATGGAACGCAAAATAAAGACGTTGTCTTTTTATTTTACAACCAAAAAAAAAATATTTTCACGAAATCGCAGGCCAATGCTTGAACTTCAATTGTTCGTTCGTTCTCGTTCTGATGCTACGACAGTGCATAACATTTTTACGAACCAACGGTTTCTCATCGATACTACCATTGGACCACCATATATATCTTCACAAGATGACCGGAGTTTTGATCGGTGTGTTCAGTGTCGTTCACACGCTCATGCATCTTATGAATTTCGGTGAGTGGTACGACGAGGGGGGAGAAAAAAACGAAAAGAAAAAAAAAGACTAAATAAAGAGGCCAAAAGTTTTGCGAGGCAATTGGAAAACATTAGAGTCCAATTTTTCTTAATGGTGTTGTCTCGATTATATTCAAATGTAACAAGGGAAGAAATTTTCTTTATTAATCGTTTCGTTATTTTCAGGTACCGTTGTCGTAAACGACAAGATATTGAACAACGCCAATTTGACCATGGCCGAATGGATTTTCACTAGCAAGCCAAAATTATTCGGATTGGTGGGAGGTTGGGCCAATCCTACCGGTATCGCCCTAATCGTCATACTCGTTGTGATGGCCCTCTGTTCTCTGCCATTCGTAAGACGTGGCGGATGTTTCGAGGTAACAAAATGTACACAAAAATTGAACGAAGAAAAATTCAATGGCAATCTCTGAATTTCTTAATAAAAATTTCGATTTATTTAACAGATCTTCTATTGGTCGCACCTGCTTTACGTGCCGTTCTGGATTTTAATGATATTCCATGGACCTAATTTTTGGAAATGGTTCGTCGGTCCAGGAGCTATTTATCTCATCGAAAGGATACGAAGACTCGCATGGTCTCGTTCTCAACGTGGGAAGACTTACATAAGTTCCGGTCTCTTGCTACCTTCGAAAGTGACTCATTTGGTGATCAAACGGCCACCTAATTTTGACTTTCGTCCCGGTGATTACGTTTTCGTTAATATACCAGTTATAGCACGTTACGAGTGGCATCCGTTCACTATCAGCAGTGCTCCGGAACAAGAAGGTGATTAATGATCGTTTCCCTTCAATTAATTCTAATTCTAATTTAGATTGCTAATATATTTGACGTAAGACATTTAAACGAATAATTGATGGATCGTTCGTCCTTTCCATATCATTTATTTTATTACCGAGCGAACCAATTTCGTCTTCTAATGGACGTTGACGCGTTCAACTAACAAAAGAAAGAAACGAAATGAGTTCAAGGTACTTAAGACAAAGAAACGAGTTCAGAATAAATTTCAATCGCATAATGACCGACGTAATCTACATATTGTGATATTCACCGACCTACTCCGTATTTTCTTTCTTGACAGATTATATATGGCTTCACATACGAGCTGTGGGTGAATGGACCAACAGCCTATATTTATACTTCGAGAGGGAACACATGAAACTCCATCGTGGCGACGATTTATCCGTCGATAGTGCCAGTAACAACGTTAATCTTACGCGTAAAAAATCGTGAGTTTATTAATATATCGCGCTTGAAAGCAGGCAACACTTTATACACAGTCGATAAGAGCGGTTGCAGCATTATCAATATTAAAACTTGCTATATGAACATATACAAATATTGCCTATCAAGGGGGAGGGGGGGCTTTAAAAATTTCTTACCTACGGATAATGCTGCAACCGCTATTACCGACCGATAAATTTTTAATCCCCCCCCCCCCCAGTATCATGCAACACGTCTTACATACGTGTATAAACGTATTGCCTGTCGAGAGGGGGCGTACAAATGTAAAGTGTTGCCTACATTCAGGCGTTATAAATATTACAAAACTCATTAAATCACTTGATGGATTTAAATAATTTTCTAATACTTATCGAACATCGTTGTACCCCTTGCAGGTTTCTCAGCATTAAATTAGGCAAAGAGAAGAAGGAAGAAACATGCTCGTTACCCGATTCGCGTGGTATCGACAATCTCGTTTTCGTTCCTGACGTCAAAGCTTCATCCTCGTCAAATCCAACGATAAATGAAAATGGAACATTTTTGAAAACTCCGGAATGTAAGACGATGACAGCAAATTCGATTTACCGCGTCGAAATTTTACGTAAATTAATAAGATTGATCTCGTTTGAAATAGGTACACCAAGGATGATTAGAATGACAAAGGAACCAAAATTACGTCAATTTTTACTGACCAGTAAAATGCCATTAGAAAAATCATTTTCAGTTCCTGACATGCAAACGAGATATAAGAACAAACAACGTTTGATCGCGTAAGCAAGCATCGATTAAATTGTGCTAATGTCATCGCGAGTCGAGAAAAATTGTTTGGCATTAAAAAATTTGTAAACAATTCACTTCGTTTGCATATAGATTACGCGATTATGGGAGATCAGAGTCCGAAAGGAGTTTCGACGAGTGTCAGATACATCGGGCTTGCATGAAATCATTAGGCATAGCTTATCTAAGCCCACAAAACAAATCCCTGGCTCAGAGTTTTCGATACATGAGAACGAAACCCACAATAATTGCGTTTAAAACGCCGAGTCTTGAAAATTACGAATACGAAGGAGTAACGAACTTGAACAACGGTAAACTTTAATAAAAAAAAAATCCATTGAAATTATTTTTCTTTCTCTTTTTTTTTTTGTGGGGAATAATCGTTGCAAACAAACGATTGTCTGTAATTTTTTCTTTATTTTTTGTTTTTTTTTTTTCAGCCACGACGACGATCACAGAACAGAAAAATATTAACTCGCCGGCTTCCTCGAGCGAACAGGAAACTGCAGAGGAAGGAAGATCGAACAAAATATTCGAAGGAACTAAAGAATACGGGAAAAGTGAAACGATAGAAATTAGAATCGAAACGGCATCGAATACAACTATAAATTATCCAGTTGGGAAGCCATTAGAGGTGAATCGATTTATTCGATCATAATTTACGAGTTAACGATTAAAATGTCATCCGCAAATTAATCCGATAACGAATCTTGATTCAGATATTTTTAGATGGCCCATACGGTGCACCCTCGAGTCACATATTCCAAGCACAGCACGCAGTACTAATTGCAACTGGAATCGGAGTAACTCCCTTCGCTTCTATCCTACAATCGATCATGCATCGATATTGGGAAGCCAGGCATACTTGTCCTAAATGCAAATTTTCTTGGGCCAACGAAATACCGCCTACTGTGATGCATCTACGAAAGGTGATTAGGAAACCATTAGGAAAAGAAAAGCTATCAGACGAATGGAATTGGAAAAGAGAATGATTAGAAAAAAAAAATAAAAAAATAAAGAAATGTATCGATCCATCGAAATCGTCGTCACGTTTAATAATTCTTTACTCCCGATAGGTCGATTTCTTCTGGATCAATCGAGATCAACGTTCCTTCGAATGGTTCGTCAACTTACTATCGCAACTCGAGATGGAACAAGCCGAATTAGGTATCGCCATGGAACGTTTCCTCGAAATGCACATGTATATTACAAGTGCGTTACAGAAGAACGACATGAAGGCTGTAGGGTTGCAATTGGCTATGGATTTGCTTCACGAAAAGGTTCGTTTCTTTTACCTTCGATAAATCTAATCTCATGAGGAACTATATACGATGAAATGATTTCTTTCCGTTTACTTTACTTCTTTCTTTTTTTCTCTTTCCTCTCTCGTTTGTTTTTTTATTACTCTTTAGGAGAAACGAGATCTCATCACGGGATTAAAAACCAGAACGAACGCTGGTCGTCCAAATTGGGACAAGGTGTTCAAGCAACTTCAAGATAGAAAAAAGGGCAAAGTTACTGTATTTTATTGCGGCCCACCTCAGCTGGCGAGGATTCTCCGATACAAATGCGATCAATTTGGATTTAATTTTCGAAAGGAATCCTTTTAATTATAGAATTTCTTCTTCCTATCCCTTTTTTCTCCGTTTATTCTTCTTTTTCTTGTTTGAAATCACGATCGATATCTCGCTCTCGTATTATCCCGATTCTATCGTTTAAATAATCGAATCGAATGTGGCCGACTTCTAGAACAAACACATCTCTGTATTTATAAGTTTGAATTATTTTATTCTGATAAATTATTCTCACTTATCCCTTTAAGTATTACTCATCGATCTCTTAACCTTCGAAACGATCGATCCAATTATTTTTTTATATCGTCCATGACTACGGCTAACTCGTGTAATGTCCAAATGAACAACACGATTAACAGAAAGTTCACTTGTCCTTTTGTCATACTTTATTTATTTATTTTTTTTTCTTTTTTATTTAATTTAACAAATCGTTTATAATTTTATTCCGAAAGTGTATCTTCTTTTACGTTTTTAATTTTGACATCAAACATCCTCGTTGAATCGTCTATTATTCGATTTTACGATCTTCAAATGTCTCCAATTGATTTTAATTAATTTCAAGTAGCTGGAACCATCGTCATTATATTGTAATACATAACGTTGATATATTATAGTATATAAATGTTGAAAAAAACGAAATACGTATTAACATGCGATATTATATATGATAATTAATTATAATTGCGTATATATTTTTTTACCGAATATATTCGAATGCGTTTACGCTTATCCTTCGTTGGTAAAACATTTCTTGCAGGTAATATATGGTAATCTGTTTTATCGATCGATAAAAGAAAACGTTCTTACTAATTCATTGAAAACTAGAATGGATAAGAGAGGCGACACTTTGATACGAATCGCCTAAATGTCGTTATCGTTCGTACCTCTTAGTTTGCTATCTAATTATGGCACATGGTGATTACTCTTTCAAAAGTAGTAAGTGAGGAAAGAAAACGTGGCACCGAATCGTTGTTCCTGAAGATATTTTCATGTATTCGATAAATCTGAGAAAACCTATCGTTGAAAGTATAACATAACTGCCTATTTTATTTTATTAAGTACGTTATTATTTAATCGTATATATGTATCTATATATATATATATTATCTTTTTAATTTTCTCATCACACTGTACTTATATTTCTATAAACGATTTATTGCAATAGATCAATATTGTTAACTTTAGCTCTTCAAATTGACGACCATTTTAATTCTCATCTATATAAGTTGTCAACTATACCGTTGACAGTAGCTATGTGTCTATTTAGATGGTAAACATGAGAGTACTTTTAATATTTCTTTGGACCGTACAATTTTTGGATTTTTTTACTATATCTGCCGCATGGGATAACGAGGAATTAGAAGTTTTCGATGTCGTCGAAGAAGTTAATCAAAATTTCTACGATCTCTTGGGTGTTTCTCAGGTAAAACGTATTTCATTGATTGGTTTTGCTATAAATTAAAAAATACTTTGCGTTAAATGCCTCGCCGTATATGCAATAATGTATATTCTTTAAAGCAAATTCTTTACAATGATTTCTTTCGACTAGGTGGCAAATGCCTCAGAAATTAAAAAAGCTTTTAGGCGATTATCCCTACAGCTGCATCCGGATAAGAATGACGCCGAAAATGCGGAGGAGCAGTTTAGAAAAGTAAGTCTAATTTAAAATGAAATGGAAATATCGATTATATAATTTTAATATTATAAAATTTATTCGACTTTCAGTTGGTCGCCGTATATGACGTGTTAAGGGATCCTGGAAAGCGACAAAAATATGATAACGTTCTTGTTAATGGCTTGCCAAATTGGCGGTCAGCTGTATATTACTATCGACACGTAAGAAAAATGGGATTGGTAGAGATGAGTGTTATTTTATTTATGGTGATTACGGTCGGACAGTATTTAATAGGATGGGCTGCGTATTTCGAAAAGAGGTATACTTATGTGAGTATGTATATTTGATATAGAGAATATTGTTCTACTTTTTATTTTCTTATTAATTAAATTAACAAATCCGTTCTTACTAGTAACGTTCTGGAAGGTGGTACAATTAATTCGAATCTAGATCAAACAGTTTTATTTTTTTTTTCTTCTACTTCTAAGAGAAACGTTTATTTCAGGAACAAGTACTTGGTAGTAAGCTCCAAAAAATGCAGAAAAAAAATAGAAAGGGTAAAATGGATGTTCCAGATTTAGCGGATATTTTAGAGAAAATCCCAACGCCAAGCATTTTGAATACTCTTCCATTTCAACTGCCACGCTGGACGATTGCATCTATCGTGTCTATACCATCTATTATTCGTGCTATAAGCGAGATCATAGAAGAAAGAAAACGTATGAAAAGGAAAGAAGAGGAAGAGGCATTGTGAGTTTCCAATATCGTATTTACCTTTATGTCCAATATTGATTTATTGTCTTTTGTATTTTTTATATCGCAGAGCTCAAGAAAACGAACAAGCAGAATCCGATACCACGCCGCGTGGTCCAAGAAGACGAAAAACTGGATTTCCCCTTCAAGAGAGAAACGATAGTAATAATTTAAAAATGTTACCGAAAAAGGACAGCAACGATACGAATCATATTTACGAAAAACCCATAATAACCGGCGGATTATGGACCGACGACGACGTAATAGAATTAATAAAGCTCGTTAAAAAATATCCCGGTGGTACGCCAGAGCGATGGGAAAAAATCGCAGATGCTATGAATCGTACAGTTGGAGAAGTTACGCACATGGCTAAAAAGGTATATATCGTAATATTTTATTGATTCCTCGAGAAAGAAAAAGATTAAAGGGAAGATTAAAAAGAAAAATATTAACGTTAGAAGACGTTAGTAATCGTTAGTTTTTATATTTACTTTTTAGATCAAAGATGAAGGATTAAAACCTGGCGAATGTATTGAAGATACCGGAGTAGATCGAGTTAAAAAAATTAAAACACGAAATGAAAATGTCGATAATGCTAATACGGAATGGAGTCAAGAACAGCAAAGGGCATTAGAATCTGCCCTTATAAAATACCCTAAGGGAACATCGATGGATAGATGGGAAAAAATTGCAGCTTGCGTTATAGGAAAAACAAAGGTTGTGGACGACAGTTTTGTTAAATACGTTTAATCCGAATCTCTTCTAATTTAATTATAATATTAATATCGCGTCATTTTCAGGAGGAATGCCAAGCACGATATCGACAACTAGTAGAACTAATTAAGAAAAAGCAACAGTCGTGATTTTATCCATGGTTAAACATACTCAAGGTTCTTTTATTAATTGTGTAATATTTCGTGTTACCATTGTAAAAACAGAAAAACGTTTGTCTAAATTTATTTGATGATAACACATTAAATAATGTGGAGAAATGCAATGTATATATATTGGATTTATTAACACTCAAACGTAATTCTTTTTTTACAAGGTAAAAAATTGTCCAATTTTATGAGTGATATAAAACAACACCTTTAACTTATCAAAATACTTGTAAACACTATTACAATCATATAAAATGATAATCTTCCATTTTGGGCAAGATATCATTAAACCGTTCCATCATTACCATGCCTATAATATATCAAAAGTGTATTTATTTAATAAATTTAATACTTCGTTAAGAGAAAGAGACTGAAGAAATATAAAATTAAGATATATATTCCTATAATTTAGATTTAAATTGAAAATATAATTTTACTTAAGTCCAAAATCTTCCATTCTTAAAAATGAAATAATTATTACAGTATCGTACAAAATGTACATATATACATAAATACAAGAATTTCATCTCTAATTAATGAAACATTTTTCCTTTACATCATATAATTACAGTTTATATGTTGTGCTATGTAATAAATATACATAAAAATGTGTTCAGAATTATATTACAACTCCTACATATCTGAACATTCCATTATTTCATTTTTTATGTTTGAATGTGAGAGCACTAACAGCAATAATCTCTCTACGTTGTATAAAATTATTTATTTACAGATCGTTTATTTACAAAAAAAATTTATATCAGTAGTATATACTTACAAATAATTTAATTACGCCTTCTACGAACCCTGGATATACGCCAGGCATTAGGTTCTTCGTATTTATTATATAAAGGCTCAAGTCTTTGATTCTTTTTGAATTTACTAAGTTTGGTAGGGTCACTAAATTTGAAAAATGCCGGAGCAAATTCTACCAACCATTTTGGATCTATAGTAGTTACTTCTCTCATATACTCTTTTGTAGTTTGTACTAATTCGTGATAAATTACCCATTCTGGTTGCCTATTAAATAATGCACTGCTCGGATGAATGTACACCACTTGGCTATCTACTAGAGTTCTGTAACCTTCTTGAGGATCCTTCTTGGCAGCATTTCTAAAGAATCCAGAACACACCGCTTTCTGAATTCTAACAGTATTTTTTCCCGCGGATACTACATCGAGTTTATGCCTATCCATTATACCTAACAATTGTTTTCGTACATCTTGCGCTCTCTTCAGTGTCCTCATTTGAACAAAATTTTCGTAACACCACGCATTACTAAATTTATTATTTCTCCAAGAATTGTAAACCGCCAACAATGTTAAATGATCACCTTCCGCTTGATTGAATTTTGCCTTTTTCTGATCTGCTAAAGCTTGCTTATCCTTTGGTCTATAAAAAACATTCTGTACAGAAAGCATACTAACTATAGTTAATATCTCATCCGAGCATTGAAGGTGTACGCTCATAATTAACATTTTAGATAGATTAGGTTCTAAAGGAAATTCAGCCATGCGTCTACCGAGACGTGTCAAGAGACCTTCGTTATCTAAAGCGCTCAAACTGTGCAAGGATTCTAACGCCATAATAAGAGATTCTACTGGCGGTGCGTCCATAAAATCAAAATGTAATAAGTCATTAATTCCCATTGTTTTTAGTTGTAGTACCGTAGTCGCTAAATTTGTTCTCTGAATTTCTGGTACAGGTGTAGGCAACATTTCATCTCTATATGCCCTCTCTGTATAAAGCCTGTAACATTTTCCAGGGCCTGTTCTACCAGCTCTGCCTGCCCTCTGCTTCGCGGCAGCTTGACTTATAGGAGTTACTATAAGACTGTCCATACCGGTTTTCGAATTATAAACCTTCTGCTTCACAAATCCTGGATCGACCACGTAATAAATACCATCTATAGTTAAACTTGTTTCAGCGATATTCGTTGCTATAACAACTTTCCGTGAACCTGGCGGAGCCGGTTCAAAAATTCTGGTTTGCATTTCGGAAGGCAGTGCGGAATAAACCGGTAAGATGATTAATTCTGGTACATCAGGACCTAATGATTTCATACGTTCATATAAGATCTCACACGCCGTATCGATCTCCTCTTGACCAGTCAGGAACAAAAGAATATCACCGGGAGGCTCTCTTAAATGTATCTGCATCACAGTTATAAGCGCGGCATCCAAATAATCAGTCTCTGGTTCTTTCGTATACATTACTTCTACTTCGAATGTTCTTCCAGGTATAGTAAAAATTGGTGCTTCAAAGAAGTATTGAGAGAATTTGACAGCATCAAGGGTGGCACTGGTTACGATCAACTTTAAATCTGGTCTTTTACCGACAGCTTGTTTAAGTAGTCCGAATAAAACGTCTGTATGAATAGTCCTTTCGTGTGCCTCATCCAACATTATTACGGAATATGTTTTTAAATCTAGATCCATAAGACATTCTCTAAGTAACATACCATCTGTCATGTACTTTATGCTTGTTTCTGGGCCAGTACAATCTTCAAATCTAATGGTGTAACCTACTTCTTGCCCTAAACGACATCCAAACTCTTCGGCTACTCTTTTAGCAACGGACATGGCAGATATTCTTCTCGGTTGAGTACATCCAATTTTACCGCGGGCAGTAAATCCAGTTTCTGCTAAATATTGCGTGATTTGAGTCGTTTTTCCTGAACCAGTTTCACCAATGACAATTAAAATTTGATTATCCATCACAGCCTTTACTAGATCGTCTCTAAGTTTGTATATAGGTAAAGTCTGACGTTGTTCCAACAATGTCAAATTAGTTTTTTTACCGAATGAAGATTTCTTCCCGCCTATTACGTGCTTCTTCCATTCTGGGAGATCTTGCGTTTGCATACCTATTCCACGCATATTAGCGACAAGCGTTCTGCTTTCAGCATCCGGTAAGGGATCAATCCAGTTTTTGTTAATACCGGTAGGCACAGAATCCATTTCCTGTTCTCTCTGTAACATCTTTTGCTCCCTCCTTTCTTTCGCCAATGCGCTCTGCATCATTGCAGCTTGGGCCAAAGAACCATCAGGATTTTTTACTATACGCACAGGACTCAAATCTCCCAATGCCCTGCCATGGCCATGTAAAAATGGAGGTTCCTCTTCCACCAACTCAATTTCTACATCTTCTTCTTCGTCGTCTTCTCTTGGTAGAACCCCTGTTTCCGTATCGAATTCAGGTAATTCGCTTCTATCTATACAAGATGCAGCAAGCATCTGCTTTATTTCCCATTTCTCAGGAGAAGATAATCTCTGTACGCGCTTTCTAGAATAAGTTTCGTCTTCGTCCCATGTACCTTGAATTTCTAATAAAGACGTAGGACGATCCGGATTCCTCAAAAACTTTTCATCTTCCTCAAGTTTATTAACCGCCACTACCGGATTTAAGTCTCTACCTGTTTCTTGATCAACGTCTTTCATACTTAAGGAAACTTTTTGCCCTCCTACATTCAATACCTTAACAAGAACTTTTTGTCCTCTGGTAACTACATCGTTAGCACTAGCTACTCTGCCTTCTCTTCTTAATTGTGAAATATGTACTAACCCTTCCCATCTTCTTCTCAAACCTTCCAGTTGAACGAAACAACCAAACGGCACTATATTAGCCACTTTTCCTGTATATATTTGACCAACTTCTGGTTCGACCGAAAGTTCCTCCAAGGATCTTGATCTGGACCTGTCACGATTCCTTGAATTCTTGGAATCCTTATAACCATGCGATCTAGACGTTCTGCTGGAGGATCTTGATCTTCTTCTGCGTCTCCTACTGTGTTCTCTTTCCTTGGATCTGGAACGATTCCTAGATCTAGATCTACGTTTCTTATCCTTTCTATCATTGGATCTAGACCTATGTCTTCTTTTTTCTCTACTCCTTTCCGAATCTTTATCTTTACCGTGTTTATTTCTCTTGTGATCATCCTTTTTTCCATTTTCGTTATTCTTCAAATTGGATGGTGCCAATGCCTCTAAAGATGCTAGAACATCGTTGACTATATCTTTGTCCGTTTTTTCGGTATCTTGCGTAGATTGCAAGACGTCATTCGGCAAAGCCAACGCAGGAAACTTTTGTGCTAATTCGTCTTGTTTAGACTGATTAGTTGTCGCAGATTTATTACAAGGAGCAGACGGTTTCATATGTTGTATTATCCTGAGCAAATTCGCTATAAACGAGTCCGAAAACTCGGCACCATTTTCGATCAAAACTTTTTTGAACGTTTCGAAAGTATTATTTTCTTCCGACAAGTGAATTATAAATTCTGCCAAATCTTTATCGTTCAATCCTAAATGATTTTCTAATTCTGTACAAATTTTTGACACCAAGGATAAATGTTCCAACTTCGTAACCTCGTCCATTTTGCTTATTCTTAGTAAGAAAAATCGAAAAGAAACACTAACAATAACAATGTCGCAGTGGTAATAGTAAATCGTACGAATAAAAATACAAAAATTATTCTACAATTTAACGCTTTAATCGTATATGAAAGATCGACGCACGCAAACGATGATGTTATACGAAAAACAAGGAAATCGTTTCGTACCTTTCTCTCTGCGATAGACGCACGATATGGCTTTTGACGCCATATTGTGACGTCATCATAAACAGCTTTGTCCACCAATGAACAACGAATCAACGCGATAGATGATTGGTTCGCTCAACGTACCAATAGGAATCTTTCCAACGACATTAGCGCCACTGTTCTAATTCTTTCTAATTTACGACTCTAATCATTTTATTGTTATTCGTTGTTAAAAATTTAGCCAATATAGGTATAAAAAAATAAACAACGATCTTATTTTTGTTTAATTTAAAATATAGCCTAAGTCGAAAGATGCGGATGGATAAGAATACCACGGCGTCGTGTTAACGTAACGGTAGTGATGACAATAATTGTAAAAGAAAAAAAAAAAAAAAAAAGAAAATACACTATTAACTAACTGTCCCATCTAATACCACAGTTATTTTTAACTATTATTATCCATTGACAAAAATATTTCATTAAAGTCTATTAAAAGTAACGTCGAATAAAAATGCCGTATATAGCGTACGTCTTAATCCTATTACAACTTTATAGAAAATCGTCCAATCAGTGAAGTCCTTTAAAGCGTACTTACGATTCGAAAGAAAATTGAATATATCGTGTATATAAAATTGAATATATATTGATATTCAATGTGATATTGGTCAATATATTTATTTTATTATTAAACCAATCACATTTCCGTCAGGATTATCGATAATTATTATTACCGTTTTCTATAAAATCGTAATATAATGGAAGTTGATTTGATTTGCATAGTAAAGGAAGCCATTTTGTATAGTGGCCGCCTTTCATCCGGAACACGCGATCGAGGTCCTTGGCGTTGAACGTTACGCCTTTGGAAAGCTTGTATTTTTAACCGTTTATGCAAAATAATTTTGTTAATTGTTAAGATAGTGCGTATGATATACGTTTAACGCGTATTTATAGTGCAAACATGGCGAGATATGGGCAAAGACCCGAAAACGCACTGAAAAGGGCGAACGGTATGTAACACCTTTTAGCATTAAAGACATGACATGGCTGATAGCCTGGTTTAACCTGCATGAAAATTTTAATTTTATTACTTTATCTGTCCGCATAATCTTTTTTATTTTTTTCCTGTACAATTAATATCCTTTCTCTTTTAATGCGATTAAAATTGTCTAAAGTAATAGTAGCCTATTCAATTTGTTTCCAACTTATGCATCATACATACATCATCATACGTACATACATACATACATACATACACACACACACATATATATATATATACCAATTTTATGTACTGTGTCACATGTGTATGTAACGACATGGTTCTTGACCAAGTACCCGTGCGTATCGATAAAATAAAATTAAGAAAAAACATCACATACTTTCCGTATAATCTTGTCATGAAATTTCTTTATCCCACGAGACTTTATTAAAACGAAATTAATCCTATTAGAATAATCTTTGTTTCGTCCTTATGTATATATAAAGTTCCGATAATGATCCGAACGAAAAAATTAAAAGCATTCTTTTATTCTGATTACGTTCGAATTGATCGTTCATCGTTAAACACATCGTTCAACTTGTTAAACACTTTATTCGTTTTAAGTATACATCATAGTGCATGTGAAAAGCAATGAAATCACAAAATATTCTCTACACTTAAAAACATGTAATATACGCGTATACGTTGTGTGCGCGAGTAAGCTTACGTTACATATACACTTTCGTGCATACGCGTGGGTGTACGTGTTTATGCACGCACACCGATACACGTGGTATCTAATAAAAATATTTTATAGTACTTCAAACACACGATGCTATGTATTTATATAATCTCTATTATATAATCGCAAAACTCTATATTTAACAAACAATAACCAATTTGTTCACGTTTCTTATCTCGTAATAGAAAAAGACGTTTATATTTTGCCTAATCGTCGAAAATTTCAAGATATTTTATTTTATTCGATTGTAACTAATGTATTTCTTATGGATTTTCAATAATTTTACAAAATGTATAGCTTATATACGTATCCTTATTTTTACTTATCTTTTCTCTTTAACAGAATTCATTGAAGTTGGCAAACCGGCCAGAGCTTTGGACACGTTGCAAGAAGTCTTCCGAAATAAAAAATGGACATACAATTGGTCAGAATCCGTACTGGAACCCATAATGTTCAAGTACTTGGATCTTTGCGTAGAATTAAAAAAATCTCATATAGCGAAGGAGGGCCTTTTTCAATATCGTAACATGTTTCAATCGGTTAACGTTGGAAGTTTAGAAAATGTAATTCGTGGTTATTTACGAATGGCAGAAGAGAAAACTAACGCGGCAAGAAAACAAAGTCAACAGGCGGTCATAGATATCGACGATCTTGATAATCTAGCAACGCCAGAGAGTATTTTACTTTCCGCTGTAAGCGGAGAGGATGCGCAGGATAGAAGCGATAGAACCATTCTTACGCCTTGGGTAAAATTTTTATGGGAATCGTACTGCCAGTGTTTAGAATTGCTAAGAACCAATGCTCACGTAGAAAGTTTGTATCACGATATAGCACGTATGGCCTTCCAATTTTGTCTGGAATACAATCGTAAGACTGAATTTCGAAAGTTATGCGAAAAATTGCGAAAGCATCTAGAGGAGATATGTAAACTTCCGCAATTAGTTTCTAATGTCTCTATGAACAAAGCCGAAACTCAACAATTGAATTTGGAAACTCGACTCAATCAATTAGATTCCGCTATTCAGATGGAACTTTGGCAAGAAGCGTTCAAATCGTCCGAGGACGTGCATGGTATGATGAATCTTTCCAAGAAATCGCCCGTTCCAAAAACGATGGCTAACTATTATCAAAAATTAGCTATGGTCTTTTGGAAGGCAGGTAATTATTTATTCCATGCAGCAGCTCTCTTTAAACTATTACAGTTATCGCGCGAGATGAAAAAGAATATGTCACCGGAGGAACAACAACGAATGGCTAATCGCGTCTTGTTAGCCACTTTGTCTATACCATTGCCATCGGCACATCCTGAATTCGATCGTTTTATCGAAACCGACAAGAGCCCTTTGGAGAAAGCTCAAAAGCTTGCGACACTTTTAGGATTAACGCAACCGCCAACGCGAGTTTCCTTGTTGAAAGACATCGTCCGATTGAATATCGTCAATCTAGCCTCGAGCCAACTACAGGAATTGTATTCGTGGTTGGAAGTCGAGTTCCATCCTCTGGAACTTTGTAGTAGAGTCGATTCGGTCATTCGAACGTTGCAAGCCGACGAGAATAGCCTTTTGACGCAATATATACGCGCTTTACAGGACGTTACGCTCGTTCGGCTAGTCCATCAAATATCTCAGGTCTATCAGACTATACAATTCGCTAGATTGCTGGAACTTGCCAAGTTCACAACAAACTTCCACTTGGAACGGCTTCTGGTCGATTGCGTTCGTTACAACGATATGCAGATAAGAATCGATCACGGGAAACAGTGCGTACACTTTGGCGTTGATCTTTCGGAAGCTCAAAGAGAGGATCATCCGGACGGTCCGGTCCTACAAGCTATGCCGTCGGAACAGATCCGTTGTCAGCTGGTCAACATGGCTACCGTTCTTCATCGCGCGATCAATGTAATCAATCCGAACAAGAAGAAGTTCGAACGTGAGAAGCTCCGTGGCGCTATGGTTAACCATTATCACGAAACTAAAATGAAGGAACACCAGAGGATATTGGGAAGGCACAAGATCATCGAAGAAAGAAAGGAATACATCGAGCACATAAATACCGTACGCGAGGAGGAAGAAATGAGACGTCAGGAGGAATTGCAGCGTCAGCAGATATTGGCCGAGCAAAAGAGACTCGAGCAGGAGCGCGAGGAACGGGAACGCAAACGTCAGCAAAGCGAGATCCAGCAGATAAAGGATCGACATCTCAAAGAGAAGATGCAACAGATTTCGCAGACCAGTCACGGGCAGAAGGTTTTGAAGAAGCTCGACGAGGACGAGATCAAAAAGCTCGACGCCGAACAGATAGCTGCCAGGGAAGCGGAGGAGTTGCAGAAAGAACGCAGGGAGATGCAACAAAAATTGAAATCCCAAGAGAAGAAGATCGATTATTTGGAACGCGCCAAACGTCTCGAGGAGATACCGTTGTTGGAGAAGGCCGTCGAGGATAAGATGGAACAGGCGAAGAAACGTTGGGAACAACAGGAAGCCGAACGTATCGCCGCTGCCATCGAGGAGAGACAACAGGCCGTAGCTACCAGGGAACGTATGGCAAGGATGAAGGAAGATCACGATATATTTTTGGCCAAGATTTTGGCAGAACGTAAGAGCATTTACATGGAGAAGCTAAAGGAATTTGAAAAGATGTTGAACGAGGAACGCGCTAAGAGATTGCTCAAACGTAAGATGGAACGCAAGGCCGAACGCAAGATGAAGTGGGAGAAGGAACGTGCCGAGGCGGCCGAAAGGAGACGTCTCGAGGAGTTACGCATTAAACAGGAGGAAGAGAAGAAACGTTTGGAGGAGGAAAGAGCCAAGAGGGAGGAGGAGGAACGAAAGAAACGCGCCGAGGAAGAGGCGAGGAAGGCCGAGCGCATAGCCAAAATCGAGAAACAATCGGAAATAGCGAGAGCTCGGGAGGCAGAGATCGAACGTCGTATGGAAGAGCAGAAACTAAAGGAGAAGGAACTGTTGACGAAACGAAGACCGGATGATCGTTATCGTCCACCTAGAGATCCCCGGGATGGCTTTAGACCTAGTAAAATTATTTTATATTATAATTATTTATTATTACGCGGCGATCGACAGAAATGGTTGTTCTCTTACTTTTTAACGAACGACGTTCTCACCGCGTTTTTTTTTCTCTTTTTTTTTTTTTTTTTTTTACCAAAATCCACTTTACGAAACACGTTATTGGAGAGATCGTTAATAGAGAACGTTTTTGCCCGTCGCTGTCTTAATTAATTATTAAGACGTTTTATTGTTTACCATTATAATAATCGATTTTTTATTAATCGTATGCAACAACGTCGTTTTATTGTAGTTGCCGAAATTTCAAATTGGCGTTCCTCTCAAGCCGAAAGAAACGACGAATCTAGATTGAGAGGCTGGGATTCCGATAAATGGAGAAAGGATAGGAGGAAAGAAGATTTTGAGAGAGACATAAGCGACAGGGAGAGACTGGTAGATAAAGGACCCGAGAAAGTCGGTTTTCGAGATCGCGGAATAGTAAGCGGAGAAATATATTGTGCAATTGTAAACAGTTTTCTTATTGCCGTAACAACAATTAACATGGGGGGGATGGTGGGCGATTATTTCACGTTTCAGTCACGAGTCATTTTGAGTAACACTGACAGTCCTCGACCTCGTCGTCCCTACCGACCAAACGATATGAGTCGTAATGACATGGATTGGCGTAGCAGAGACTCTGCCGCTCAAGATGCTCAAGATCCACCACCCAGACGTCAAGATGATAAGTAAGCATTGTTACAACAAAAGTGTATTTCAGAATTTCTTTTTTTTTTTTCTTTTTTCTTTTTTTTTTTCTTTTTTGGCATGTAATCATTAAAGCGAAATTTTATATTCGCTTCAACTTTTTTTTTTTTTTTTTTTTTTTTTTTTTTTTTTTTTTTTTTTTTATATTTCATTATTCATAAGGTTTATTGTGGCATTGTATCGAACGAAAGACCGCGTTTGTTTCTTGCCATTACTTTTATCATTGTTTCTATTTCATTTTTTTTATATTCATAAAAAAAAAAGAAAGAAATATTTTTTACGGATCCTAATCGTGTATAAAATCTGGCGGCAATGTCGATTATTACATGCTAATTCTGAGATATACATACATACATGCATATATATATATATATATATATATATATATATATATACATACATATTATACACATTCTGCATATAATGAGAATATTCGTGAATTGTAATGGGGTAATGTTCATCATCTACATTTAGACATATATATAAGTACACAATGAATTTAGTTAAGTTTCATATATTGAATACGTTAAGATCTATGCCCGCTTATCGACCATCTCGGTTTTTTTTTTTTTTTTTTTTTTTAATCTTTCGCTAATATGAATTGTTAATAAATATTAAATTAATAATTTTTATTCAATTTTATCGAGAGAGAGAAAAAAGAACCCTCCGACTAACGTTACTTCCCAATGCAGAAATTATTAGTTAATTGCATTCCTAAAAAAAAAGCAAACAGACAAAATAAATAATAATAATAATAAAAAAAAAAGATCGTACGATCGTAAAAATAATGTTTAATCCCGAGCTGGCCGATCTTTGGGCGGGTTTCTACATAATATAAATAGCGAAGTGACGTTTCAAAAACATGCTTTCAATTAGTAGAGAGGAGGAAAGAAAGCGGCTTCCAGAAGACGATGATTGGACAAAAGTAGACCGGCGGAGTTGAAGACAAACGGATTTAATAATGATGATGATGATGATGATGATTATGATTATAATGATGATGATGATGATGATGATAACGATGATAATGATGATGATGATGATAT
>OU964978.1:2138230-2165730 GCA_918808275.2 Dolichovespula sylvestris
ATATCTCTCTTAAACGACGATTTGTTTGTTTTTTTTTTTTCTTTTTTGGCGGGCGATCGATCACGACGATCTTTTCGTCTTTAAAACACTTTCGAATAATTCCGACGATACGGCGACGACGACGCACAACTTCCGAACACTATTGAGTTCTCCTCGATAACGCGCTCTTCTTTCCTGTCTCCTAGACTGTTGCGGCGTCCTTTCGACTGAAAAATAAAGAAAACGAGGTATGTTGGAGTTATAAGGTATATAGATCCTGTATAAACAAAGATGGAGAGGATACGAATGGGTATAGCGTCGGGAAAAGAAGAAAAATAAGAGAGTATAATGGGGAGTTAATAATAAACGTCTAATTCGAAGGAAAGGGACCGTCCACCACAACTGGACTCCAGCGAAAGAGTATGAAAGATATATATATATATATATATATGTATGTATATAAAAAAAAGGAACAAATGAAATATGTGTGTCAAACGGCCGGACATTTCTTCGGTTAGTAGAGCGAAGGTGATCTCGTTGGAGAAGTAACGTAATATGATTCTGTTGGACGTTGGATGATATTTTAGATCTTTTTTTTCCTTTCTATCTTTCTCTTTCTCCTATTTTTTTTTTTTTTTGTTTTTTCTTCTATATGAGATATACTCGCACATTGACTCGCCGTTACAACCGGTTAGCTCCTGTTGGTATCCTTCTCATGAAGAGTGCGTGGCACGCGTGACGCAATTCTTCCTCGAGAACCATACATATACATATATAAGCTTGTAACTGTATGTGTGCGTACGTATAAATGTATACATGAATAGTATTATATCGAACACTTGCTTCGTGTTATACCGTATACAGAAAGAGTGAATGTATGTGTGTGTGTGTGTGTGTGTGTGAAGAGAGAGAGAGATGCATCGTGTGGTCCATCGAGTTTCACGAAACTAGGACACGCGATTCTCTTCCCAGTCGTCAACAGAAAGATATTTACCTCGACTTCCTAGGGGACAAGCAAATACTCAAAACTTCTATGTACAGTTCGAAAATAAATATGTGTGTTGTAATGAAAAAAAAGTACATACATGCACACACACACACACACATATATATATATATAAAATCGTTGGCGAAGTCCATTCGTACTTTTACTTGTAAATCTTTTACCTAAAGAAAACATGAACTGTTTGTTTTAACAGGTAAAACGAGAGAGAGAGAGAGAGAGAGAAAGAGAGATATAGTAAATATTTGAAAAATGAGTCGAACGCGCCACTCGATCGTTTTTTATTTCTATATATATATATATATATATCTTTTCTCGAAACCTCTCTCTAGCCGCATCGAATATCCGATTTCTAAAAAAAACTAAAAGTTTCTTTCCATCTTTGACTTGTATTTTTTTTTCTTTTTTTTTTTTTTTAATTATTTTTTCGGCTTTCTTTTTGCTTGTTTGTTTTTTTTTTGTGTTCCTTTATAACCCGATTTCAAACTAGGATAATAGACACGCGGAAGTGTATAATTTGTTAGGATATACTTACATGTACTGTCGTAAGTTCGCATTGCAATTGAAAAGAATTTGATTTCTTCGTAAGAGGAAATTCCAACGGTGATCCTCATCGAATCAATATGGCATCCTTGTTGTATCGGATAGTACAACGTTTCCTTCCTCTCTGTATCAATCACAATGAGAGAGATATTTTTAAAAATTTATCTTTAAGATTAACAATTGCAAAAGGAAAAAAAAAAGTTGTACATACAACGATTTCTCGATCGATCGTACAAATAAACTTAATTATTATTATTAATTATTATTAAAAGAAAAAGAAAGAAAGAAAAGAAAAGTGTCGAGGAAATTTTCGAAAGACAATTAGTGTTAGCCTAAGAACAAAATATATCGAGAGATAGAGAGAAAAATCGTGAGAAAAATAATTTTTGCGAAGTAAAGGAAGCCACGTGTTTTTAATCCAAGGAGAAAAGAAAGAAAGAAAGAAAGAATTAAATATAGTTATTAAGCGAGGCCAGAAGATAATGGCGTAATTGAGATATACATAGAGAACGAGAGAAGAGAAAAGAAATGAAAGAAAAGGATAAAAGGTATTGCCTGCATCGTTTTAGCATAGCTTGCGTCGTCTCGCTCCGTTTTTCTCTCGCGGTATATCCAACTTCACGACGATCTCTTCTCTCTCTCTCTCTCTCTCTCTCTCTCTCTCTCTCTCTCTCCTCTTTGAATTCTGCCTGGAGTTTGACCTTCGATCCGACAAAAAACGCGATCCTTTTCCTCTTAATTACCAATTCTTTTTTTCCCCTCGTATAACGCAAAACTTACCGATTAGATTTTTTCGAGACCGGCTAATTTGATCGAGAAGTTTTTCGAAAAAGACGCGTCGTTTTTCTAACTCGACGGCGACGACGACGGCGACGACGACGGCGACGACGACGCGACGACGACGACGACGACGGCGGCGACGACGACGACGAGGACGACGACGACGCGCATACGCGATCCAAAGTGTAGGTCGAGAACTGAATTTTCAACTCCTGTTTCTCTTTCTCTTTATGCTCACCTGTCTACCTTCCTCGTCAGGTGGTGCAGAGGGCACCACCTTCCTTTAACGTTCTCTTTACTCGTATAAACTGATCTCAGATTTGTTCTCTCTCTCTCTCTCTCTTTTCTTCTCGTCTCTTCCGTTTTTATTTACTTTTTTTTTTCTTCTTCATTTCGAGTAAAAATATAGAGCTTTGATTTCTTCGAATTATTTGATGTTACGATATAATTTTTATTATAATTTTTCAATAGATAGATTCTATAGATACCGATAAATTTATTCTTCTCGATTGGATGGATCTCTCTTTCGAAAGTCGATTGATCGATTATCGTTTGGAATACTTTTTAAAATTTTCCGTCGGACCTCTCGAGAAAAAACACGACACGAAAATATTTTTTGAATTCGTTCCGTCCATTCGAAAATACTTTTGTTTTATTTTGATATGAGATATGTCGTTGTTATGAAAAAGGTTAAAAACAAAAACAAAACAAAGACACAAGGATTTGTAAAAGATAAAACCCCATTTATTTACTTTAACGTTCTCTCTATTCTTTGTGATAGGTTTTCAAATAACGTGCTTCGGCCTTGCTATCTTTTACGAATATCAGGAATGCAGGTGTTCCGCCGCGAACCAAAAATCTGCAAAAATCATATTAATGCGAATTTTGAAGGACGAGACATTTTTGGATGGTAATTTTTATCAATCTTCGAACTTACTGTTCGTCCGTTAATATCTTTCCAAGCGTTTCTGAAATGTCCACTTTGTGTAGAGAAGTTTTATCTTTTCCTTCGAAATATATTGCTACGGTATCTGGGTTATATTGATGTTGAGTATCCCACGGTGGCGGGGAGACATATAATTCTTCTAATTGTTCTTTTATACTAGAATTACATTGTAAGAAAAACATTAGTTTGTTGTTCAACGATTATGGCGTGAGAAAATATTTTGATAATCGATAAAGAACATACGTAATGTCTTCGTGAAAATTTTGTACAAAATCTGTTTCTTGGAATTCGGGATATAAAAATATTACTGGCCATACAAGTTTGTTATTGCCATCTAAGTGTACTTTACTTTGCATCAATTCCGGTATCTTAGATTCCAAATCTTTCAAGTTTGGAATCTTGTCGCCATCGAGCAATTCTAATTTGATACCTCTACTTTTGATGACAGATAGCAATTCCTCTTCTTCTTTAGAAAGTTTTGCTGCTTCCTTCATCTGTTTCCTTTGATCTCTGTGCGAGGTTTTCTATCACAAAATCAAATAATATAAATTTAATTGTTATCGTAAAAGATAACTTATCCGTTTAATAGATTTGTCGCAACAACGATTTTACATCGCACAATATAATCTGCCTTTTTAAATCCAATATAGCTTTCTCATCCGGGAAAATGCGTAGAATTTTATCGCACAACTCGTTACACTGTTCAAAATCTTTTACTCTGAAACAACATCTGGCTGCTCTCTCCAAGGATTTAGCGTAATCTGATTTTAATTTTATCGCTTGCTTACTGTCATTTAAACTACACCTGCGAAATATATAAAAGAGAGAAACAATAAAATAGTCTATATTGTATGTAATTAAGAGCATAGATTTAAGCAAACCGCTATAACTACCGATAATTTTGAAGGATATAATGTGCGGTAGCTCTGTTGTTGTAAAGTTGTGCCAATAATTCTTGATCCTTGCACTTGGTTCTGATACCTTCCGTGTAACTTATAATAGACATACGATATTTTCCATTATTGAAATTGAAGTTTCCATCCTCTTTATAACTTTTAGCCAATTCTGTATAGGATAAAATCGATCTACGTAGAAACGATATTTCAAATATTAGACAAAAATTTCGATATTTACTACATTTAATGTTACAAACGTTCAGGAGTATTTTCTTCCGCTGAATATTTAAGTTGCTGCAATCCTTCCACAAGAGGAGATACCGGTTCTCCAGGTTCTGGTGCTTTCTTCATAAAGAACGGATGATTCTCTAGTTCTTCCAGCATACTCTCTTCCGTGTATCCCTTCTTGAACGTTCTCTTTTCCAAATTACTTATAAAATCATCCAACTGTTCGTCCAATTTGGTGGCAAGCTCCAAACGTTCGTCGTAGGTCCAAACTTTCTTTTTATTGTTGCTATCCATGATTTATTCTACTTGTTATTGCGTTATGTATTTATCAAAATTGTATTATATTATGAAATAAACGTTGGTGATAGCAACGAGGTAATCGTTCCTTATAGAGTAAAGAATCAAATAGGATAATTCTGAACGCTCAAATTTGAGAATATATTTACTTCCAAAAAGAACTAGTTCCGTTACGCTAGCCAACGAGAAATAAAGGGTAGAGAATTGTATTCCTTGCGATTAGTCTCGTAACATTTCACAAGATGTCGCTAATCGTATATCAAACGTTTTTTAAACTTTCTTTCTTTCTTTATTTATTTATTTATTATTATTATTATTATTATTATTATTATTACAACGAGAATAATAAAATAAAAATTATACGGTGACAGCAATAAGGGATAGATTATATTTCAAACGACATATCGCATCTATTAAACAATAAATCGAAGAGGACAGACACGTAGTTCGTAAAAACAAACCAAACAAATTGGTATCGAATTTGAAATTCGAAGATCGTATCGTTTGAACAAGTTAGAACTTTGAATGGATAAATAAATAACGAACGGAGGACGAAAGGAAAGGGTTCGTCGTATTCTTGATCCATCCTACGTAAAAACCGAGACCGATGCCTGTCGTATCGAGACGTACAATTCGAAATTAATATCGAAAAGAAAAAGATAAGAATTAAAGTAGACGAGAGTAAGGAAACTACGGGAGAGAGAGAGGGAGAGAGAAAGAGAGAGAGAGAGAGACAGAGAGAGAGAGAGAGAGAAGGAGAGAGAAAGAACAGGGTATCAAAAGTAAGAGCAATCAGATATTATATTTAGGCGGGAGAAGGGGAAAGTTTCGGTTGGTCCTCGGCTCTCCGAAAGCGGGGTCTCTTTGTCCAATCACTCAAGGATTCACGGCAAGATGGCGCCGCGGTGTGAGGCGTTCGACGATTGGTCGATTAGACGACACGCGAAGTTGCCGAGAGCAGTCGCTCTCACGTCCTCGTAGCGGGCGCGTCGTATGCGCTTGTAGTTGGTTCGTTCGTGTCGTTCGTTCGTTCGTGTGATAGTGAAAGAAAGAAAGATAGATAGAGACAGAGTTAGTGTGAGAGAGAGAGAGAGAGAGAGAGGGGGGATATACCGTGTGCGCGTTCCTTTTCTCATCACAGTCGGTTCTCTCTCTCCCTCCTATTTCTGTCTGTCGTTCGGTGCCGTCTGCGCTCTCGCTCCCACCCGGCCAAGAGCAAGTAGGAAGCCAGGCAGCAGCCACCCTCTCTCGCTTTGTACCCTCGCAACGGTGGTGTAGCGACGACGATGCGAGAAACGTAATGGCCACCGTGGTGGGCCTAGGATAGATTAAAAAGAGAGGAACTCGTTTTCTCTCTCTCCTTCGATCATCGTCGTTCCGGTATTCTTTCGTCGAAAGTATTGCCGCAAGAAAGAGACGACATAAAGAGAGGATCGGTGTTACGAGAAAGATAGAGACAGAGAAGGAGAGAAAGAGAGAGAGAGAGAGAGACCATTCGGACGTTAGTCCGTTTCGTTCGTCGCGGTCTGTCGGTGAAAAGTGTGTGAGCAAGAAACAAGAGTATAAGAAGAAGAAGAAGAAAAGATAAGCACCGTTGTTGGTGTTGTATCCTTAGTGTTACTTATGTGTGCCAGCCATTATCGAGCGTACTTCGCTCAAGCGATCCCCCCGAGGTGCGGAGGACGGGATTGGATTATATTATATCACTTTGCCTTATCGTCCACGACATCGCGAATTCTACCCTAAGTTCGGAGGAGGAGGAATCATCTCGGTAAACGAGGTAAGTCTGATATATATATATATATATATATATATATCTCTACGTACTTTCTCTTTACCTTTCTCTCTCTCTCGTCTCTCGTCTCTCTCTCTCTCTCTCTCTCTTTCTATCTTATCTTTCGATACTAGCCGCGTGCTCGAGCGTGTGTGTTCGACCGACCTTACTACTTACGAAGAAGATCGGACGCACCCTCGCAACGTAAAAGTGCGTTGGCCACGCCAATTTTATTTATCGAACACGACGCGAAGATTATTGGACCGAAACGTCGACGGGCTCGCCTTCTTTCTTTCTTTCCTTCCTTCTTTTCTTTCTTTCTTTCTTTCTTTCTTCCTTTCTTTCTTTCTTCCTTCCTTCCTTCCTTCTTTTTCAAACGTTCGCACGAAGGAGGACCTGGGGAAAGGTCCATTTATCGTGTTCCCGACACGCGTAGTACATGGGTAGTACGCGCTGGTAATGAGAGTATGCGCGTTACGAGCCACGATCAATTTCGAAAGATTCGGCAGAGTACCGCTTTTGCAGAAGATGTCGCGGTATTGATGATGATGATGATGATGATGATGATGACAATGACGATGATGATGTGTCCGTCTCTACCACCCTACACAACTTTTAAAAAAAGTTATATATCGTTCGGCCTTCAAACGCTTTCTCACGTGCCACCCCCTATTCTCTCTCTCTCTCTCTCTCTCTCTCTATATATATATATATATATATATATATGTATGTATATATGTGTGTATCTTTATATCTATCTCTTTTCTCTTTTAAAAGAACCTTTGTTCCTCGTGTAAAAGTTATAATAGTGGCACGAGGACGAATCCCTCTCATCGCGACATTATATTGCCGCCGTCTCGCCCTTGTCCCCGCCCGCCCCTCCCTCCCTCCCTCCCTCCCTTCTTCTCTTTTTCCTCCTCCTTTAACTCTTTCGAGCGCGCGAATAAATCTCATTTCTATTTCTCTCTCTCTCTTTATCTCTCTTTCTCTCTCTCTTTTTTTCTTTATCTCATTCACACGATACTTATCGTTCCACCTTTCCCGGCCAGTGTACGTATATACCGCGACGTTCAACGGACAGAAAAAAAAAACACACACATAAAGAAAAAAAAAAAAAGAAAGGATCTCCCTCATTTTCCATTTCGCATACTCCTTCATTATCATCGTTAAATCCCAATTATTATTTCATTTAAACAACGTTTTTACCAGATGACTAATCTAACAGGTGGTCTCTCTTCATCCACCTCCTCCCCCCCCCCCAGATTTTATCATTTTACGTGCAAATATCTCTCTTTTTTTTTTTTTTTTGAATGATCCCTTAAGGATATAACGATATATATATATTATCGATGGATTCCCTTTTTTAAGACCTATATTATCGATCGAGCACGAGCATCTCGTCCTTTTCATTGTTCCCGTCCTCTGTTTCTCTATCTCTCTTTCTCTTTCTCTCTTTCTGCCTGCCTGTCTGTCTGTCTGTCCGTCCGTCTCTGTCTACCTGTCTCTTTTTCCAACTATCGTTACCTCTCTTTGTGAAGAATTTATACGGAGATTGCTCGTCGATAGGTCGGTCGATCTGTCGTTCCCTTTAGTTTCCACGACCTGCTTCGATATCCGACCTTCTCTCTCTCTCTCTCTCTTTCTCTCTCTTTTCTCTCTCTTCTTCTCTCCTCTCCTCTCCCCTCCTCTCCTCCTTCCTTCCTTCCTTCCTTTTCTCACTTACATACGTCGATTCGGGCTTGATGGCAAGCTTTGTCTTTCTCTCTCCTCTCCCCCCCCTCTCTCTATTTCTTTCTCTTTCTCTTTCTCTTTCTCTTCTAACCTTTTTCTCCTCCGTTCCCATTACACGACGTTATCGACTCGTCGAGAAAAATAGTTTCATGGAGCAAACTAAAATGGGTCTCTCTCTCTCTCTCTCTCTCTTTTTTTTTCTCTCCCTCTCTTTCCTTCGCAAGGTAAAAAGGTTTCTTACCATTCTTCGTAGTCCTTCTCCCTTTTTATTTTTTACTTCGCTACGAGATACGTTTACACCTTTCCTGTTCGACTTTGAACACATTACTCTTCTCCTACTACTCTTGTTTCTTTACTTTTACCCCCCTTCCCTCTCTCTCTCTCTTTTTATTCGTCCTTACGAGCCTTTGAGAATGCAGCATGCTGCTGCTGCTGCTGCTGCTGCCACTGTGTGTGTGTATGTGTGTTTGTTTGTTGTGTTGTATAGGACCTTTTGCGATTCTCTCGTAACTCGAACTTTTCTATGCACTTTTATTTTCTCTCTCTCTCTCTCTCTCTCTCTCTCTCTCTCTCTCTCTCTACCATTTTATTTTCATATCATCTAGCTTCGTTCATTGTCATACGCATCGTCATAGTCAACTTTATAGCGTACGAACTCGACGACCAGGAACCGATATACGTTTCGTTCGTATTCATTCAAAGTTGCACCTCCTCATTTATGCCATTATATATTTCTACGCGGTTAGTTAATTAAGCGGGATATACGGTGCTAAAAAGGGCCGTGGGGATGGGTCGAGGGGAAGGCTGGAAATGAACTAATCCTTTTGATTCGAAGCAGCACCAGCACCAGCAGTACCAGCGTGGCGATAAAGCTTTAACGAATCGTGACAATGTAATCCGTTCGATTTGATTTAACATTTCCCGGGCAAATGAGTCCATTCAAAGGCAACGACGTGTTACTAGTCGTACCACGGGAGATCGCTTTTCTTCATTTCCTCTTTTACAACCCCTTCCTCCTCCTTCTCCTCCTTTTCCTCTTCGTTTTCATCCTCCTTTCATATACCCCATAGATTAGTTCTTATTCCTCTTCGACGAAAGATGGAAGATCCTTCTTTTTTTCCCCTTTTCTTTTTCTTTTCTTTTCTTCTTTTTCTTTTTCCTTTTTCTTTTTTTAATCTCCTTAAAGGAACCATCGACTGGTTCGAAAATGAAAAGGCAAAGAAGGCGTATGTACCTACGACGAACCTTCTCTTCTAATAAAATCGATCGTTATTCCTTTTATAGGTGATCCTCATAAATTAAACGCGCACGCTTACTTTCAAAAAAGAGGAAAAAGGAAAGAGAGAGAGAGAGAGAAAGAAAGTTTATCGAAAATTTCCCGAAGAATTTCAAGGAATTATGAATGACGTTCTTATAAAGGGCAATCTTTATATATGTGTGTATATACACACACACACACATATATATATATATATATATATATATATAATATATTTGAAGTGGTTAAGAAGAAATTCAGTGAGCATGTGGCAACGCCGGAACCTTCCTCCCTTTCTTTCTTTCTTTCATTCTTTCTTCCTTCCTTCCTTCCTTGCTTCCTTCCTTGCTTCCTTCCTTCCTTCCTTCCTTCCTTCCTTCCTTTCTTCCTTTCTCCATCTTCTCCACCTTCGATTCCGTAGGATGCATCTTCCTCGAGCGCAACTGCAACAGCAGCTTACACAGCTACGGAGCTATAGTTATAGCAGAAGTCGTAGTCCGTGGCCGCGCAGCAGCATCTCACCGGCAGAGAGAGAACCTTCACCGCCACCGTAGCCGTCCGTACCTTATGCCATGTAGAAAGAGAGAAAAAGAGGGAGAGAGGGAGAGAGAGAGAGAGAAAAAGATAGAACGAAAGAGAAAGAAAGAGAGAGAGAGAGGGAGAAAAAGTTTCTTTCTCTTCTACCTTTACAAACCACCTTACACCCCATCCATGCTCTACTCTTTTATTTTATTATTCGACCCGACCTCGACGAGTTAGGCCGTGGCCGTGTATATACCAGCTTCTCTTCTCATCTCTCCTCTCCTCTCCTCTCCTCTCCTCTCATCTCTCCTCTCCTCTCCTCTCCTCTTCTCTCCTCTCTTCTTATCCTCATCCTCATCCTCGACTCCTTGGCTAACGGAGAAACTGGAATCTCAGCGCTCGTTGGATGTTCGGGGTCTACTCTTGTGACTCCTTTCTACTACCTTCTCTCCTCCTTCTACCTCCTCCTCCTCCTCCTCATCCTCCTCCACCTTTTCACCTCCATCTCTTCTTTTTCTTCTCCGGCTATCTCTTTTCATCGTCTCGCCGCCCTTCCTTCCTTCCTTCCTTCCCTCTTTTCGATTTTCCTTTATGCGGCTCCTCCTTCGCTACTTATATTTTTGTCTTTCGACATAATAATAATAATAATAATAACAACAACAACAACACGGTGTTATTCTCTCCAATCACCATCGTACCCCAATTTTTATCTATGGTCGCTAATTTTTCGTTTTTCCTCTTTTTACATTCATTCCTTCTCACGACCGATACAAAATAACAGGTGATTCCCCCTCCTCTCCCGTTGGAATCTTTGAAATGTTCATTTTGTTTTTAGTTTTTCTTCTTCTTTTTTTTTTTTTTTTTTAATATATATCCCAGCCGTTTCTGCCTTGCAACGTTTAAGTAAAGATATTGTAAAATGCAGGTGTCTCCTATTGGCCGATAGATGTGAAACTTTATGCCTGCGTAATTCCTCTTACTTTAGCGTGAATCTTGACCAAGCGAAGAGTCCCTTGCCCTTTCTCTTGTACCTTCTTTCCCTCCCCCCCTCTCTCTCTGTCTGTCTGTCTGTCTCTTTCTCTCTTTTTACTGGCGGATAACCCCGTAGACTTTAAGCCCGTAAGCCGACTTTACTTTAGCGCGTGCCTACGAGCGTGCGCACACACACACACACACACGCATACCGTTTTGTGGTGGTGGTGTCCCTTCGCGTCCCTGACCCTCTGCAGTCTGTGCACCCCTCTGTGCGCCCCGCGTCGTCTATCCTGCCTCTCTGTGTATTTGTGTGCGTGCGTGTGTGTGTGTGTGTTGCGCGTTGTTCCTCCTGCCTCTCTCCCTTTCCCTTTCCCTTGGCCGCTGCAGCCCCTTCTGCACACGAATGGGATATACGAACGCAGAGACTTTATATCGAGAGAGAAAGAGAGAATACCAAGCGTTCGTATAAGAATTTTTCATTGCCGTGGAAGAAGACGAAGACGAGGAAGAAGAAGAACCAACGAAGAAACGCGCTTTCTTTTACGATCGTTCCTTTCATTAAACATACATACGTACCTACGTACGTACATATACATATATATATTTATATATATATATATACTTACATACATACATGCATACGTAGGGGATCGTAATCGGAATTCCTTCGAATTGCGAGGAAGTATATATATATATATATATATATATATATATATATATATATATATATATATATATACGCGTGTATGCTATTTTCTTACGTATGCACGCACGCACGTATGTATGTATGTATGTATGTATGTATGTATGTATGTATGTATGTATGTATGTATGTATGTATGTATGTATGTATGTATGTATGTATGTATGTATGCGTCTGCCGTGGTTATGTTAAAACTTCATTCGCACGGTACATTGCCCTCCTCTATATCGTTTCTTTCTTAAACATCGACTGCTTGTTTTCCGAATGGACACGTCGTCGTCGTCGTCTCTCCCTTCTATCTTTCTATTTTTCAAAGTACAACGACCACCATTCGCTCTTTGTTCTCATGTTTCCTTCACTTGTTTTCACTTTATCGAACGTCACTCGACGAGAGACCCCCTTATCTCTCGTTATCTCCCTTCGTGCAACTGACCAGTGACCATACATACACTTTCCCTCCTTTCCTCGATCTCTCTCTCTCTCTCTCTCTCTCTCTCTCTCTCTCTCTATTTATATTTTTGTCTCTTTTATCATTCTATTTCTATTTATGTCTCCTTTCGATCATTTTTATTCGAATAATTTATTATGTATTTTTCATATACACATACACACATATATATACATACACGTATAGACGTATATAATAATATTGTTATTAATATAGTGAAACAATTAAATTGTAATTCGTTTGAAATATTCATAATTTTTGACGCATAATGAAAGCATAATAATTTAATAGATCAGCCTACATATATATATAACATTATATTATATTATATATGTGGTCTATTGTAGTATATATACTCCGACATAGTAAAATAATATAGTATATATATTTTTTTTCCTCTCTCTATCTCACTCTCACCCTCTCGCACGATATACTCGCGCGATTCCGCGCGCCCTTTTCGCGTGTTAAGAAAATTCGACCAATCACGTGCTCCTTGGCAATATATTATGCTAATCCGTTGAAATCGGCGCGTTAAGTATGCAAGACACGTGAAATAAACACGTAATACGCCGACCTCGCACTGCACCTGTCGCGCATGCAAATCGCCAACTACTTAAGGTCGAACCTGTTGTGTGATTTTTTTTTTCTCTTTTTTCTTTATCTTTTCTTTTCTTCCTTTCTTTCACCTCTTCTCTCTTTCTCTTTCCCTCTCATTACTCTCGCCTATTCCACGACAACACGATCACTTTTACTGACCGAGATTCAAGGATATATATATATATATATTTATGTATGTATGTATGTATGTATGTATGTATGCATGTATGTGTGTACTTTATATCTACGATCGATTAGATACGTATTTTCTATCGTAATATCAACCATACACACACACATACAGGATGTATCGTATCGTAATATCGAGGGTATTCTTTTTTCTTCTTCTTCTTTGTTATTTTTACTTTTTTTTTTCCAACTTAGTATTTGTCATCGATTTTACAAACCGCTGGGTATCATTTTTCTTAGTACCTTCGAACATCGCTTTGCAGTCTAATATCAATGCGAGGAGTCATGCGTGGGTGCCTTGTGTTGTATCCCTGATACAATGGGGGCTTCCGTCGTACATAAATTTACATGAAAAGTGGCTTCTGATGTACCACCACCACCACCACATAAGCCCACCCCCCCTCCCAACAGACGCAATCGGGTTTTCTAAGAATTTCGTCTAATAAGGATACGAAGGATACCTTTTTCAAAAGGTAAACTACTTTCCTATTCGATAGGATGCGCGCGGTCTCTCCGCAAACGAGACTCTTTCAACTTCAGCTACCAAAAAAAGAAAAAATAAATAAATTAAATAAACTGAAGAAAAAGAAGAAGAAGAAGGAAAGAAAGATACCCTTGCAAACACAACACAGCACTCACACGCGCCTGTTTTAATAATTTATCAAAGAATTCTTTCTCTTCCTATATATATATATATATTATGTATACACGAGCGGGTAGAGTTAATAATAAGAGGAGCAAACTATAAAAAGCCCTTGAGGAAGGGAAGAAGAAAAAGAAACAAAAATTCAACATGAAAATTGTCCTGATCGCATTAGGTATGGCTTCTTCTTCTTCTTCTTCTTCTTCTTCTTCTTCTTCTTCTTCTGCGTGCTGCTGCCACCTTTCTCGAGAGACGACGTCAAATGTCTCTTTTCTAACAAAGAGCCCTACTATTGGATTATTGAATATCTTCATTTCCACGTTTCCACGTGCTCCTTGAATTTCAGGGTATAAGAAAGAAGAAAGAGCAGGATATGCTTGTAGAGAGAGAGAGAGAGCGAGAGAAAGAGAGAAAGAGCGGGGAGAGGTGTATAGAAAGGGAGGGTTAGGAAAATTTCGATCGGTTAAGTTCTCCAATGAGAAAGAGAGATAGAGAGGAGAGGGTCGGGAAGTCCATTGTAAGCAAAAGTCCAAGTCTGTTTCGCGTCCATCTGCAGCATCTGGTTTCTTCTTATAGTACCTAAAAGTAGGTGTTTCGGTGGCTAATACCTCTGCTTCTTGGCAGGCATGTTCAACTTTCCTGGCTCGTACATACATACATACATATATATATATATATATATATATATATATATAATATATATAATATATCTTTATCTATCCAAGTGAATTCGTTCCGAGGTCTCTTACGTATACAACAGGGAACTGAGTTACAGCGCTTTGTTCGCTTCTCGGTCGAAGAATCGAAGGTTTTTGTGAAGAGTGCGAGAGAGAGAGAGAGAGAGAGAGAGAGAGAGAGAGAGAGAGAGAGAGAGAGAGAGAGAGAGAGAGAGAGAGAGAGAGAAGTCGATGAGGCGTTGAAATTCGCCGTTTTATGAGACGAGTTACTCGTTCTAATTGCCTTTGTTTACTCGCCATGCGCGCTCATATATATATATATATATATATAAATATATATATATATACACACACACACACATACATATACACAGAGAGAGATAGAGATAAATGTATGCACACCTAGAAAAGGTTGTGCATTGGATGCAAGCAAAACGAGAGATCTTCCTCTTGTTCTCCTTTCCCAAACCATCGCGTAGAGAAGCCGTTGTTGGTGTTGCGTTGAAGCACATCGTTGGCCTCTCTTCTCTCGTACTCGTCGAGAACGCGGCGGTGGCAGTGCATAAAAGCCACACGCCGGAGGAGGAGGAGGAGGAGGAGGAGGAGGTGGAGGAGGAGGAGGAGAGTGCCATTTCTATCGAGGTGAGTGCAAATGTCGAAGAGTCGAGGGCAATGAGAAAGGATGAGCTGCACATTCCATTGGCCACGATGAATGATGCTCTCGAGGAAAAGCCTTCGCTGTCGATGGTACGATGGTGGTGGTTGTGCCGGTGCTGGTGCTGGTGCCGGTGCCAGTGCCGGTGCTGATAGGATTCTACAGCTCTAATGTTGTTGCCGATGGTATACTGGTCGGTGGTGGTGCTGGTGGTAATGGTGAGTTTCTCGCGAGGAAAAAGAAGACTCCTTTAATAGTTCCATCGTTGTTGATCAATCTGACGAAGCAGTATGCTAATAGAAAAGCGGATAATAGAATCGATTTCTCACTTTTAATCTATTGTTGTGGTACTTTTCTCCTTTTTGGTATCTTATCGTTCGTTAAGTTAGGATATTGAAATTTTCCATTAATTTTGATTCAGTTTATTTTTCCGTATATACATACATACATATATATACGTGATTTTAAAGATGGTCTTTTTTTGTAGGTGCATTTTTTTTCTCTTTTAGACTTTTTCTTTACTTTTTATTTGTCTCTCTCTCTCTCTCTCTCTCTCTCTCTCTCTCTCTCTCTCTCTCTCTCTCTCTCTCGTACGGCATTATCTTCTTCTTTTTCGGAATCCCGGTGGTCGAAGTTAAAACGTCTCGAAGGTTTTTATAAATTTTTCCTCGCGTCCATTTTTCCTTTTTCCCCTTTTTTCTTCGTTTTTTTTTCTTTTTTCTTTTTAAGGTATCCTTTCCGTTTCAAAAATTAGTCTGTCTCTTTTTGTCCGCCCTTCCTTCAGTGCTCTTTTTTTTCCTTCCTCGTTCTCTTATCTCGTGTCTTTTTTTTTCTTTCTTTTTTTTTTTTTTTTTTTGGCATCTCGATTGTTGTAGTCCGGCGGGACAGCCCAGTTTTTTTCATCGATTTCGTCTCACTTTTGTACGTCTTTTATGCTTTTTTTTTTTTTTTTCCGTACGTACCTTCTCATTTTAACGTTAGTACTTTTTCCCTTCTTTCAGTTTTCTTTTTGTTTCTTTTTATTTTTCTTTCGTTTTATGGTTTTTAGCCTTCTCCTCTTTGGAATCGTCCCGATGGTCCAAGTTAAGACATCGCAGTTGTCCATATTGAGCTCGTCCTCACCTTAATCGTTTTTCCTCCTCCTCCTCCTCCTCCTCCTCCTCCTCCTCTCACACCCCTCTCTTTTAGTTCCTTTCGTTCTTTTTCTCTTATCTTATAGTCTTATCTCATTCACTCTCGTTTTGTTTTTGGCATTTCTTCCTTCTATCGCACGGTTAATCAAAAGCGCGTACCGCTTCGCATCGTCGTTTCTAACAGGCGAAGAAGACGATTTAGATTTTTGTTATTAGATAAAAACATATATATATATATATATATATATATATCTCGACAATCTAAACATCGTACAGAAAGAGAGAAAGAGCGGCATTTAAAAAGCACGAGTTTTAATATTCACGAAGGGCGATGATGCGATCCAAGAGATAATCTCCATCTCTCTCTCTCTCTCTCTCTCTCTCTCTATCCATCTCTTTCTGTTTTTCTCTTCGTGAATTTCGAAAAATGTAATTCCTTTAGGGCGTGAAAAGTTTTTTAAATTTCCCGCGTTTACATCGGAATGCAACATAGGGGTGGGGGGGGGATACGTGCACACACACACACACACACACACACACATGCGTGTGTTATGCGTATGAGAGGGCGGAAAGAAGAAGAAAGGAGGGTGAGAGAGAGAGAGAGAGAGAGAGAGATAGGGGGTTAGGAGGGGGAAGGAAAAGAAAAGAAAAGGGGAAAAAAAATATAACTGCATTCTACGTTACGCTCTTTTCAACCTGATGGACATCGTTGGATTAGTGTTAGCGCTATTATATACACCGCTAAGCAGCTGTCGCTCTGCATTTTGTGTATAAGTACGTACGCGTACACGCGCGCATGCATGCATGCATGCACGCACGCATGCCATCCAGTTTCACCCATGGTGTTTTTCTTATGGCTTTTTAAAAAGGGGACCGTCGACTGTTATCGTTAACGACGACCATTGTTACTTCCAAGGCAAATATATTTTTTATTAATTTTTTTTTTTTTTTTTTTATATCCTCGCATCTTTTTTTTATTTACCTACCTACCTACCTATCTATCTACCTATCTTACTTTCTTGCACTCGTCGTCAATCCATGTCGCGCGTCATCTTCGCGATTTGTTTTAAATGTCTCTTCGAAGAAGAAGAAGAAGAAGAAAAAAAAGGAACATTTTGAACGTCACATCATTCGACTTACTTTCATGAAGTCTTGAATGTCTTAAAATTGTTTTTCTTTTTTTTTTTGTTTTGTTTTTGTCTTTCGATATAAAACTCATTTCAATTTAATCATACAAATAATGATACGGTATATGATTTAATAGATATAAATGTATTTGCAATTTGTACATTTTCCTATTTTCTTTTTTAATGTCGAAGAAATGTGTAATTTCGATTGAAAAAAAAAAAAAAGAAAGAAAGAAAGAAAGAAAGAAAGAAAGTAAAATAAGAACAAAGTTTCTTTTTCAAACGGAACGACTTGTTCTATAAATAATTTAATCGAGAGAGAGAGAGAGAGAGAGAGAGAGAGAGAGAGAGAGAGAGAGAGAGAGAGAGAAAAGAGGAGTATTAAAATAACAAGAAAGAAGTAAAAGGAAAGTTCGTCTTTCGGATGGAACATGGAAAACCGTATAATTCGCCGTGTAATTTAATCGGAGAAATAAGAAAATTATAATCGCACAAAGAGGGACAAGAAAGAGAGAGAGAGGGGGGAGGGGTATGGTAGAGAAGTAGGGAGATAGGGGGGAGGGGAGGAAGATGTATTCCTTTTCTTTTTTTATCCGGAAAATTTATAACGCATAAAAATTCCCTAGCTAGTTTGTTTTACTACGCAATCGTGAAGATATGCGAGGTGTGTACACTCATGGCTCTTTTATATGGGAAGGAACAGTCTAGACTGTAGAAAATACATCGAGGAGGAGTTTGAGGAGGAGAGGGTGAGAGAGAGAGAGAGAAGTTTAGTAGTCGAGCGGCGATCGAATGACGCATACTCATGAGAGAGGATAGGATGGCGAAGAGATTATTGAAGAGGGAGAAGGAGGAGGTGCTGGAGGAGTAAGGGGAAGGTATGGGAGTCGAGAATTCGAGCTTATAGGTATCTAATCTGTGCCGTCGTAATTTGAAAGGTAGTGGAGGGTCTCATCTTCTTCGTTGCTGTACTACCTATCTTTTTTTTTTTTCCTCTTTCTTCTTTCTTTTTTTTTTCTTTTTCTATGACAATGGAAACCGTCTTTCTAGTCTTTTTAACGATCCCAAGGTAAAGAAATGCTTAGACGATCGTGATATGGCAAATGTTTAAAATGATGGCTAACAAGGGAAGGATCTGAACGATTGTATATGTACAATGTACACACACACACACACACGCGCGCGAGCGCGCGCGCGCATGCACGCACATGCATTTATATGTAAGTTGATTTCTATGTGAACGAGTATTATTCGTATACGAATGCATCGCTTTGATTGGACTGTGATGTAAAGGTCTCTCTGTGAAAGGGAGAGAATTCGTATGGGGGAATCGGGGGAACGTTTCTACCCTACCCTACCCTACTCTACCCTACCCCCCTCCCCCTCCTCTCTGTTTCTCACTCTCGTTATTTTTTTAATTGCTCCCTTTGATTCTTTTTTCCTTTTGTAAATTCGACAAGCCAGCCAACCAGCCAGCCAACCAACCAGCTAACCAACCAACCAGTCATCCATCCATCCATCCATCCATCCATCCATCCATTCATTCATCCCCTTTCAGCGATCGAGGATCACGAGTTCAACCAGAAGGAGATTTTCGTTTTTGTTATTCCCATGTAATTCGTTATTAACAACGTTCGATGGCTTTTTGTGATCGATCATATTAGACCGGTATTACATCAAAACGTATGTGCGAACGATAATACTGAAAACAAGAGAGGCTCTTTTACTCTCTTTCTCTCTCTCTCTCTCTCTCTCTCTCTATCTCTATCTATTTCTCTCTATCTCTTTGAAAGGGGGTAGTTTTCATATAAGCTCGATGATATTGCTTGATACTTTGCCTATGTATACATACGTGTGGTGAACGATCAATGCTATAGTCGGGGGTATCTCGCGTTTAGTGACCCCTTGATGTTTTAAAATGGAAACGTTCATTAGATAGGTAAAGAAGGGATCGACATGTATAATAAACTATCAACTATGATTGCTCGTCAAAAGTTACTACTGTACTTTCTTACTTTTACTTGCTATCTACCTATCTACCTATCTCTCTCTCTCTCTCTCTCTCTCCCTCTCTTTCTCTGTCGAGTCAGAAGAGGATAGAAATGAATCAGACAGATGTACGTATCTATATGCATGTACATAACTTTAAATATGAATGGTCCGTGTACATAGGTATGTGTCTATATATATATATATATATATATATATATATATTTTAGGATCGTGTACTGTTAGAGAGAAATATATATATATATATAAAGAGAGGAAACGCGTTGCGAGATTATCGATCTCACAGGAGAAGCAATCCCTGCGAGAGCATATACGTGGTGTAGTATACACCGAATTAGAATAGTGGTAGCTGGGCTAATATCGCGATAAGTCGCCCGGGAGAACAATTATTACGGCATTAACTGTGGCACGGCACGTCGCCATTGCAACTCTGGCTTGCAATATGAGGAAGAGAGAGAGAGAGAGAGAGAGAGAGAGAGAGAGAGAGAGAGAGAGAGAGAGAGAGAGAGAGAGAGAGAGAGAGAGAGAGAGACAAGGCATTATCTTTTACGCTCGGGACGATTATTACTACATTAATTTCATTTTATGCGGCCTGTTGCAGGTTCGAGAGACGACGGGATAGTTCGGATCAATGACTTACCTCGCTTCCTTCCAACGTCCTAACGACGTCCTATTATTATTAGGGCATCGTTCATTGTTCACCGATCATAATAGCTACTACCGCTGTTGGTCGTAAAGAAATGTGAGTATATTTTATTTTATTTATTTATTTTTTTTTTATTATTCTTTTCCCATTTTGCGACAACAGGCCTTATATGTATCTATCTATCTCTCTTTTTCATTTTATGTTCTTTTAAAACGAGTTAATTCGTCGTCGTGTGTATTTCATTCTTTCTCTTTATCTCTCTATCTCTCTCTCTCTCTCTCTTTCTCTCTCTGTTTATCACCAATACATTCAGGATCGATAAGATGTTTGGGTGGAAGCAAGGTTCCTATTACGAACGAATGATTCTTCGATACATTGAAAATAATTTAAACGATATCACTCAGGGATATATATATATATATATACGTCCAAATATCAACGAGTTAATAAATTATTGTCCTATCGAACGTCGCTATCATCCTCTCTTTCATTAATATTTTTTATCGGGTTTCCCTACTTCATTCTTTCTTTTTGTTATTATTCGATACGTCGTCGGGGGATTTGCGCGACGCATAAGAATAAGCCGCACATACAATTTAGAAGAAGAAGAAGAAGAAGAAGAAGAAAAAAATCACTAGGATAATACACCAACGAGTTGAGCTTATCGTCACCGATTCGTGCAGCATCCGAACGCGTAGCTATTTTTATATACCTCTTCCTCCTCCTCCTCCTTCTTCTTCTTTTTTTCTCTTTTCTATCCGATTTGCTACTCACCGATACGTATAAGAATAACTTATGCGACTAATCCGCAAAAAAAAAGAAGAAGAAGAAGAAGAAAAAGAAAAATCAACTAGGATATCCCTAGCGCGAGTTAATAATCTTATCCTATCGATTTCTACAGATCATCCGAACGTAGTGATTTTTTATCCCTCCTTTCTTTCTTTCTTTCTTCCTTTCTTTCTTTTTTCATTCCCTCTTTTCTTCTATCTTCTTCTTCTTCTTATTCGATTCGTCTCGCTGGCCTAGGAGAGTTATAAGAATATCGTAGAAAGTAAATTCGTAACTCGTGGGAAAGGAATGTGCGAATACCTAGAAGAAGGAGAGGAGACGACGACGACGACGACGACGACGACGACGACGACGACGACGACGACGACGACGACGACGGGTTCAACACAGCAGCAGCAACGGTAGTGTGATGGTGGTGGGCATCATGCCAAGCGATCGATCGTGCGAGTTATATACAATGGACTCCTTTACGTCGTGCATCATAGAATAATCTCTCTCAGAATAGTAGTTGCGCTGCTTGGCTTCCTAACTCTATTTACGATAAAGGAGATTTTTTTTTTTTTCGTTTTTTTTTTCGTCGAAGAAAAATTCAACCGATTTTTTTTTTTTTATCAACCCGTTTGCACTTGACCGTTAACTCTAAGGGCACAACGTTGTAAATATAACGAATAACTCGAACTTTTTTTTTCCGTTTTTTTTTTCGTCGAAGAAAAATTCAACCGATTTTTTTTTTTAATCAACCCGTTTGCACTTGACCGTTAACTCTAAGGGCACAACGTTGTAAATATAACGAATAACTCGAACTTTTTTTTTCCGTTTTTTTTTTCGTCGAAGAAAAATTCAACCGATTTTTTTTTTTTAATCAACCCGTTTGCACTTGACCGTTAACTCTAAGGGCACAACGTTGTAAATATAACGAATAACTCGAACTTTTTTTTTTTTTTTGGTAGGAACCCTTAAAGATGATTGCGAGTATTCATCCGAGAGATAACCTTGAGCAAAACTTGTGCATAATTTCTTGGAATATTTCTTTCCCCAAGATACGCATATATGTGTATATATACGTGTCAATGTATATAATAACGTTTGTGTATACGCGTGCGTGTGTATTCGTTGCAAGGAAAAAGAAGAAAAGAGAAATACAATGAAATATATACCCAAGTAGGAAACGTGCTAATAATTATCGCTGGGGCTTTACGCGTGCAGTTTTATCATAACGCGGAGCACTCTTTTTGGTAATACGGATGACTTTTTCAAAATCAATTTTCTCGCGACTTTCCAGGCTAATTTTTTTGATTGTCCAATTTTTCAACTACGAACTTGTGAAAAATTGGTAAAAAAAGAAAGAAATCGATTTTTAATATCATCTTTCATCTGCCAGCCTTGTATCATTTTAATAAGAGTTAAATGTTTTCAACGCTTGTACGACTTCATATTGAAATGATGTACATACGTGATATATTTGTTATTTGATATTTCGTAAGGAGAAAACATTTTATTCGAGTTGTTGCTGGGTTAGCGATCGAAAAGGAAAAATGTCCGTGTGTGCGAAGCGTTTATAATAACCCATAGAGTACCAAGGGAGTATTATCGAGGATTTCATGCGATAACTCGCGTCAAAACTTCATATTCGATAAAGATCGGACAATATTATTGGTTGAATGACCTTATCGAAGGATACCATTAATTCTTATCGGTTTTATTCTATGTGTGTATTATATATATATGACTATCGAGTTCTCACGAATGAATCCGGACATTTTCATAAACGTTGTGAAATGATGAGTGCATGTGTGTATACGCACGAACACACATACGAATAGATCGTATGTATATATATATACGTATATACATATTATTTTATAATCGTGTGTAGACACATGTAATAGTATAGAAACTTGCCTCTAGTTCTTTCGAGGTATTAACACTTTCTGCGTATAGAGCATACATTTGAAAAGCTTAGACGTCCAATCAGAAGCGAGTTTCCACGGAGAATGTCGATTACGACATTCTTGACCCGAGCATCGTGGTAAGTAACGCACGAGTAGTAGATAGCCACACAGCATCGAGGAAACCTTGCGCACATCGCATGGAAACATTATATTTATAATGTGCCTTTACGGGCATCCACTTGCGTGCGTACCTACAGTTCAGTTTTCTTCATCCTAGACCATATAATAATCTCATGAGAAAACTCCTACATACATGCTGGATATTATCTATTTTATTTATTTTGAGATCGATCATATTTAATGTAAAAATATCTAAGTGAGAATAGAAAGAGGAGAGAGAGAGAGAGAGAGAGAGAGGGAGAGAGAGAGAGAGAGAAAAGAATAACTCGACAAAAGACTGATTCATCCTACGAAGGTACCACCTAAATTTCCTGCCATTGTACTCCTGTTACAAGTGTAACTAATGAATTGTAAGGCTTCGTAGGTTCTACGATATCATTATCCCTCCCGAAAAACAATATTCCACGGTACAACACTCCTATAGATCATTTTACAATCGATTCCGTTTGCAATATCACGTTACCAGAGGAGAGAATCCTATCATTACTAGCTTTTTAATGGTGTAAGGTGGCGGTTAGCGTTCCGTTTTACATAGGTATATACTCGCCCAAAGGATTATGATGATAAAAGCTAATAATAATAATAATAATAATAATAATAATAATAATAATAATAATAGTAATAGTAATAATAATTAATAATGACGATGATGACGATGACGATGACGATGACGGTAATAATAATAATTATAATAGTAACTGTTGTAGGACAGAAAATAATTAGATGAAAGGATATAATAAGTAAGATTAAATAAAAACGGAACCATTTGAAAACCGTATCTAATTTCTTTTTTCTTGTTCTTTCCTTTATCTTTCAGGTATCGGCTCACTAACGTGGATCAAGGATTAAAAGCGTCGTAAACCGCATTCATTCCGCAAATAAAAAAAAAAAAAAAAAAAAGGCGCGCACACGAAGCATGAGAAAATATCAAGGATTTCAATGCACCTTTCGACGAATATTGGAAGATCAGTCTCCGTTTGATATTTGGAATCGAATGTTCCTCGAGGATATTTATCTGTGATATGATCTCGAATAGAGATAACGTGGTGTTGGATCAAGAAAACCAGGAACGAGGATGTCGTCGTCGTCGTCGTCTCCCGCAGGCCGAAACAAATAAGTTTCTTTCTCTTTTTCTTTTCTCTCTCACTCTCTCTCTTTCTCTTTCTCTTTTCTTTCCTCTTTAGAAAGATAACTTTTCGGCCATGCCATTATAATAGGAGCCAAACAAAGTGTTCTCTATCACGATCTTTTATTCATCCCCATCGGATGATTTCAATTCGAGTGAAAGAATTGATCGGGCTATGATAAAAGCTGGGAGGAGATATTCGGCTGATATTGGAGTCTGGTGGTCAAATTAATATCAGTCAATGTGGAACAAAATGTGACGGGCTAATTGAATGCTATTAACCTGTCAAGATATTACGAATGACTGAGAAGAAGAACACGCATGCGCGCGCGCACGCACGCACACACACACACACACATATATATATATATATGTACAATTATATATCTAAGAATGTAGAAATATCTATGAATGATTTATCGACTGATTTGAGATTCTAAAAATGACGAAAATATCTACGAATAATAGAGCGACGATGCTCCTCGGTAGGTAAGAAAAGGACTGGCCGTTCTCTATCCTTTCATTTTTCTGAGCCCATGAACGATAAATATTGAATAATTCAAAGGAAGATCTTTTTCGTTCTTCCGATGCGTCAATAAAGGAGGAGGAAGGCGCAAATGGGAATAGAATAGTAATCGCAAAGACTGGTCCTCGTAAGTGTCCTTATTTCGAGCTTCCTCCCTACCGTCGTCTTCTCTAAGTCGTTCCGCTGCCTATCACTATTACCTACTACTACTATTACTACCACCGCCATCGCCATCATCACCAACTTGGCTCTTCGTCGGCACTCCTTTCTCCCGGTTATGGAATGAGCCGGCGTTCGACCAGAATACTTGGACGTTCGCGGGCTCGCAGAAACATTATCGAGCATCATGATAGGAACGATGCGCTTACTTCTCTCGTCGTTCATAATTACCATGCAATTTTGTGCGAACGTTTGCCTGTCGAGCGGTGACGGTGGCCCAAATAGTCCCATCTTCAACCTAGATCATACGGCGCTGGAAAAGAATCTCGCTGCAATATTTATCAAGGTCGCACACAGTTCGGCCACCACGAAACGTAGCGTACCCGCCTACGACGCTCAAGTATCGGCTAGTACTACCTTGTCGACCGTACCGTCGCCTTTAACAACCTTCACCACCGCGACGACCGCAACAACGGCGACTAAATCAACGACTACGACTACGACGACGACTACGACGAAGACGAAGACGACGGCGGCGGCGGCGGCGGCGGCGGCGACTACAACGACTACAACGACTATTAGAGGTATAACAACCTCTGCGATTAATAATCCCTCGTTACATTCTGTAAGAATTCCTATACCTCGTGCCACGGCGTCCTCGGGTATACGCGATTTACCCTCGTATGCGCCGCCTTCGCGAGCCTTGTTTACACCACCCCTACCACCCGAGTATCTACATCCATTCGCCGACAAGCCGACGCTTAGGGGTACGAATTCCGACGTACATACTGGCGCAAGGAGGCCGGTACCACCGCCAAGTCTTACCCCGGCGCACGAGAGAATACCTATCAGGCCACCTGACCTAGTACAAGTGCCTGCTTCTTCTTCTTCTTCTTCTTCTTCTTCTTCTTCTTCTTCTTCTTCTTCCTCCTCCTCCTCCTCTTCTTCTTCTTCTTCCTCCCATGGCCCAGAGAGACACTCGCATTCGAGAAACAAAGCGATAAACACGAGCAACAACAACGCCAATCCGAAATTTGGAGTCGAATTTGCGGAAAACGAGAAGAGAAATAACTCGAACGAGTTCGTACCGACTCTTCATTATCCAAGCATATCGCGCATTCTTTCCGGCAGCAATGGTAGAAAACAAGACATTCCTGAGATTCTTTTGAAACCGCTCGCTACGAAGAATCCGTTGCAGAACGTACCATTGGCAATAACGACCGAGAGAATGAGTACGTCGACTACGGCATTGGTAACAACGACGAGCGCTACGGGAACGAGCACTATGATGCCGATTACGAGTACGATCGATCCCTTTAAGAAGGTTACTCAAGCGACCATTTTCAACCTGCCAAATACGAGAAGGCAGGAGAACGACGGCGATTATCAACATGGCCTGAGAACGGAGAACGGCCTCAAGACGGATAATATCGAGATAGTAGATACGGAAAGACTGCCATATCCCCAACCTCAACCGCCGGCACCGCCGTCGAAGAAACCGAACGGCGGAAAGGACGGCGATTCTTTGGTACCACACCTAGACACGCATCCATTGGAATCGACTTGGAAAATCGCTTGGTCTCTTCACGTTTACGTCGCGGCCATCATGTTCACTCTCATGGCTTTGTATTCGATCTACAAGATCGTCCGTTTCAACGAAGCCACCAATCTCCTTACACAGTCATACTTTCTCGCCGTTCATTTGCTCGTAACGACCGTCTGTACACTGAGGTGTTTCCATCTGTTCTACGATGCCTACAATTTGGGCCACTCTTTGCCGGAACCATTGTCGCGAGTTTTAATGTACTTACCGGCGCCGTTGTTATCGGCAGCCTTTGGAACCCTTATGCTGTATTTAGCCCGATGCTCGGAGGCACCGTCGTTGAACAACAACAAACTCTTATCTCCAGCTGCCCTAGTTTTATTCTCAACCGTACACATAGTTCTCTGCGTCTCTCTACACGTGTCCACTCACGTGTTGGGTTATCGAGATGAAGCCGAGATATTGCCCCTAGTTTGTCAGTGTATCTACATAATTGTCTGCGTTACGCTCGGCCTCTGTTACGTTTACGTTTATCGTCTAGTACGCTCGCAGATACACATTACGAACAATAAGACTGCCGGTGTCAATCACGTGGTCGCTGGGATCGATCCTTCGACCGTGGCATTGAGTACAGCGATCACGACGACTACAGCGACGGCGTTGCTCTTCATACTGATGGGCTTTGTTCAGCTATACGGTATATTTGGCATACGCGAACGTTCACAGCCTTATCCTTGGCTCTGGTGGGGCTGGCAGTTTTCCGTCAGGTTATTAGAACTCTCGGTTTGTGGGCTATTGGTTTGGGTCGCTAGTCTCTCGCAGTATCCACTAAGAGAGAAACAACTCCAACAACATCCGGCTCACTCGGGTTTCGCCCTCTTCCCGTGCGGGAGTTCGACGTCTACGGAGAACATGGACGACGTATTGTATCCGGCCATATGCAGTACCAATCAAGCGATACAAAATTATACAATGAGGACTGGGAAGCAAGTCTACGACGACAGTTTTCCACTTAACACGTTGCCCGAACATTTGAACATATCAGGTAAAGATATATATCATCTAAATACGATAGTATAGACGATTATTAACAGAGATAAACCTTCAACTTTATCTCATAGGATTGCTATTATAATAATACGTCATAATATAATTGGGATCTCGTACGATTGATAGATGATCGTGAAAGTGGCGAAGGGGGGGGGAGGATCTAACGTCGTATACGTTGTTTCACACTCGAGCTTGTGTCATTTAACGATTGTTTCTTCCTAACGACAAACGCGGATGCAAATATATATAATATATACATATATCCCTTTCTGAAAGAAATCATTCTTTCGTCTCGTTGTAATAGTTTTAAAGATAGGGTGACAACAACAACAACAACAACAACAACAACAACAACACGGTCATTTAATATTTAAAACGACTCCTGACCACTTTGACGATCACCATATATACAAAGTACAAGTATAGTTAACCCGTAGTTGTTGTTGCTACTTCCAGGTACCTTCGAAAGGCATTC
>OU964978.1:2168230-2298230 GCA_918808275.2 Dolichovespula sylvestris
TTGTTCAATATGGCGCTCTATATAATACGTAAATCACACATATGTTCTCTTTTGGTGCCGTTCGTCCTTTTAAATTCTCGCGTGTATATTCAGAATGACGTACGCTTCACCGATGTTCAATGGGAGATATATATTTTTCAATCAAAAACACCCATACATACGAAAATGTAAAAGTCGATCCACTCATTTCTCAAACGCGTTTTATTATTATTTTTTTATTTTTTTTTTATTATTTTTTTTTTTTTAAGAAGAAAACGCGCGATTCTCTCGAAAACGGTATATTCTAAAAAGAGGGATATATATATTCTCTCATTGAAAGCTAATTATTGTCGAACTGGACGAAAAGAAAGAAAAAAAAAGAAAAAGAAAAACGAATTTACCGTTTGTGTACAGTCAATATTATCGATTGGTAATTTAACGAGTTACGAATGTACATTTTTTATTCAACGTCCAACAACAACCCTCTTTGAGCACTATAAAATTGATTAGTTTTATTTCGAGAAAAAGAGAAAGAAAAACTATAAATCGAACGATCAATTTTGATATCGATGTTCCTTTTTTAGCACATGTCAAAGTTATTTATAAAATATGCATTTATTATGCATTATTAATATTATATTATTATATTATTATTAATGCATTTATTATCGATGCCCTTATATATATATATATATAGTATATTATTTTGAAACGTTCGTCTAACGTCGATTATGCGAAAAAGAAAACAAAACGAAGAAGAACAGGAGAAATTCACGTAATATTATTTATTACTATTGCGAACGGACGTGTGCACTCACATCAACAAGTTTTTTCTCTTGGCAAGTTGCAATAAGATCACGTGATGAAATCAATGAGAAAAAGGAAGAGAAGGTGCAATGTACCTTTCTTTATAAAGGCTACCTAAGTTATTTTAGAAATAATATCGTAATGTGTGTGGTCACAGTATTGGCGCATTGTGTAATTTTAATATTTTACATTATACGTTTATAGAAGAGGCTACGGGGAGGGTTTAGTTTAAGTTATAAGAACTTCGAATATACATATGATTAATTTATATTATTAAGATTTAGCATTAAGTTAGACATATGATATATATATATATATATATATATATATATATATATATATATCATTAATTTTTTAGCAAGCAAATACAAGCGAATAAGTAAGACAATTTGAATTTACGTACGGGCCAATAATCATTTCTCTTATTTTTGTATTTTTGTATTTTTGTATTTTTTGTATTTCGTTTTTATTATTTTTTTTTTGTTTTAAATCTTTTCTTTTTTACTTTCCTTCTCAGAACTTAATGGTACAAAGTAGGAGTTTCTACTTTTCCTTTCGTATCTTAATAATATATAGGCTTAAGCAGTCGTGCAGTCTGTAATGTTTATATTGACATTTGTAAATACGACGGTACATATGCACCGGCTCTCATAATTGATGATAATTATATTTGTCACATGGTAGATTTTTACATTGGAGAACGATTCCAAAAATCTATCGCGGTAGATTGTGCGCAATTTGAATTCTCGACGTCATATCTCAATTGTAAATTCCAATGAACAACACGCTTTTTTTTTTTTTTTTTTTTTTTTTTTTTTTTTTTTTTTTTTTTTTTAATTTATAACAAGAATATGTATTTATTATGTGAGAAACACATTCCACAGAGAAAGAGAGAGAGAGAAAGAGTCGAATTAGTGGAATTTTATTGCTATTTTAGATTAACATAGTATCCAAGAGAGAGGAGAGAGAGAGAGAGAGAGAGAGAGAGAGAGAGAGAGAGAGGGAGAGAGAGAGAGAGAGAGAGAGAGAGAGAGAGAGAAAGAGAGGAACAAATGTGTAAATAAAAAGCTTTTTGCGAAATATTATATGCTCGTCTCAGCTTATCATTTTCTAATAAGTATTTCAATATGTTTAATGCGGGTTTGCGTGAGTTACATGCGCGTAACTCTCTCTTGTATTTGCGTATACTGTACATAGATATGTATAAATGTAGATAAGTGATATCTCTAAACACACCAAATAACTTGAATGTATTGCTCTTTGAAATTATGAGTTATGTAAATAATTGAATTGTATTTTGCATTTCGAAGAATTGGCACAGCAAAAATTTCAAGAGTAATTAATTTTCGTTTTGAATTCATCTGATATCGTATTAAATTCGTCCTATTATTATTATTATTATTATTATTATTATTACTATTATTGTCATTATTATTATTATTATTATTATTATTATTATTATTATTATTATTATTATTATTATTATTATTATTATTATTCTCTCTTGTCTATCGTGATGTTTGAAATTTTCGAAAATTATTTAAAAAAAAGAATGAAAAGAAAAAAGAAACAATTATACTTTTGTAAGATTCGATTTTTCGCGCGTCGAATCCCAATTAGTATATTTGAAAGAGGCGGGTAAAACAAAAATGGCCGTATAGATGTCGCGTCGGACGCATTAATTATACGTGTGTATATATATATATATATTTTTTTTTTTAAAGTAATTTCAGTATAAGGAGAGAATGAAGAAGGTGCCGCGTGTGTACGATTAGAAAGGATCCACTTGAAAATTAAAGTCGGTGAGTGATTTGTTCATCTTTTATTACATATTTAAATAAGATACAATAATTTAATCTCTATATCTAGCGTCTAGAAAAAAAAATTATCAAATATATGTGTGTTCGCGAGTTCGACTAAAAAAAAAAAAAAGTGAAAAAGAAAGGAAATGACATAGATTCATTTACTTAGAGATAAATATAGATATATACATATTCGTGTACGGTTTTAGAGCGATATTTTTTGTTGCGTATAAGTATTCGATAAAAAGAATTCTTATATATTTTTCTTTTGTCGATGAAAGAAAATTGATCTGAAGATATAAAAAGAAACATAATCGTTCGGTTATGAGAAAATCGAGTCCAAATTATTTTGATCGCGGGCGTCGTCTTTGTCTAATTTTTTTTCCTTTCTTTTCGTAATCTTAACGATCAATGCGACGCCGCCCATTCGTCATAAAAGTATTTTCATATTGAATTTATTCGTTGAAACAAAAAAAAAAGAAAGAACAAAAATTAACCGAAAAATATCGGACTTGTCGCCGCGAGGATTTCACGAAAAAGTAATAAAAATCTCTGCAAGATGTCGCTCGTACGCGTACCAGGGCAGTAGTCCTAAACTATTTACACGGAATAAATTGCAACGATCCTTTTAGTCGATCATTTTCAATGAACAAATTGCCACTTGAGAGTCCGGTGCCCTACCGAATGGCTTTGAATCATCCGGTGCTACATACTCGTTCACTCGGTAGGTCAACATCGTTTCGTAAGCATATACGTCTATAGCAAGTTGCTAAAAATCCAAAAGAAAAAGGAAATTTGTTAGTTTGTGGAGCTTTGTTATTTTTCTCTTCTTCTTCATTCTTTATGTACGAGAGCAATTTGAAAAGAATTCTTTTTCGTTTCGTAAATTCCATTCCGAAAGTGAAAACGCTCGTCGTGAAGCGAAAAGGAGGAAATAAATGATAAAAATGCGACGAATTTTTGTCGAATCGCCTCGTTAGATGCGTTAGGGTCGATAAGTTAGTCGCTTTGCAGGTATGGATTATCGACCGAGAATAAGGTATTACCTGCGTCAAAGGGCTCGTATTCGTCGTGAATATACCACCGTATTCCTTATTCCTGGCAACTCTCAAACAATACTCTTCCATTTCTCCCATAACTATGACGTTTTCCGCTGGTACCAAGTCCGAATGCGTCGCCATCATAAAATTATGAATTATCTGTCCCTTGCCCTTCGGCAATTTTTTCTCCCTAATCGGTTTCTCCAAATATTCGAGAAATTCAAAGACAATCGTCAATTTTGAATCGAGCTCGACTTCCGGCTCGTCCCATAGATCGAAATTCAAGCTAACGCCGACAACACGATCGTCCTCGGACGATTTCAAGACGAAACTCAAATCTTTCTCGACCAACGGCTCCCATAACTTTTCCATCAATTTACGATAATCCTCTCTGCTTATGTCGTCTATCAGCCATTGCTCCAAATCGGCTTTCGAGTAGAAACTTTCCGTGATTATCCTGAAATATAATGATAATGGGGTGAGATATATCGTATTATATATACGTTGTAAAAGTCGTTCGTTTGAAAAAATATAACAAAAATTATCCTTAATTACTCGCTCGATCGACGAATAATATCGTAACTTATTTAAATGCAACACGTCGAACGTTCGTCCGACATCTAGTTTGGCGTCGAGTGTAATCAGCGAGATGGTAAAATAAAAGATTACATACTTGATGGCATCCTCCTTGTGCGAATCGTTCAACATCTCGAAATATCGTTGCTCCTCGTCGATGTTCTCCTTTAAATTATCGTCCTTGGCGTTGGTCTTCAATAGTCTTAAAACATCGGCCAACGTTTTGGCCGTGATAAATTCCGTTATGCCAATGGAATAACCCTGATCCCTCAATTTGGTGACGGTATAGATGGAATTCAATGAATTACCACCGAGTTCGTAAAAGTTCCCGTTCAAATTGACGGTACCACGATTGCTCGCACCGATAACGGTGGCGATCGTGGGAAACAATATTTTGGCTTTCGCAAGATCCTTCTCTGATACACCGGCATAATCGCAATTAGCGATTTCGTCGTTCTCTAAACAGGCCGAGAAAAGGTCGGCGGGAGGAATCATCGTCATTAAGTTTTAATGACTAAAGTCCGATTATCGTACGATTGTTTAAAAAGTCATTTATTTGCCAATTGGATCTTTATCTCGAATGATTAACGTTACGACGACGACGACGACGATGGAGAGCTACGTTAGAGGAATCAACAATATCTAAAGCTCCTTATGAAATCGCGCGGATACAAAAGATAAATACGGGAAAGGAAGGAAATGAATGTAGAAATACGAATTACCTACCATTAACGAGGCTCGATGATTCATATTGCTTGAGCAGCATCTGACGATCGGTTTTACCGTTCGTTAAAAGCGGTATGTGATTAACGATTATAACCTGCGGTTGCATGTAAAGTGGCATTCTCTTTTGTAAGGCAACTTCGATCTCCCTACTGCCTATCACAGTTTCTTCCTTTACCGTTATAAACGCCAACAATGCCTATTTACGTTGAAGGAACAAAAAACGAAGTGTCGTTTTTATTACACTCGCAATCAACTCCTATATCGATTCTCTCGTTGGAAATTTATAAGATCGATCCCGGGGGATCGATTTAAATCGACGTCTCAGATCGACGCCGATAAAAGGATCAACGTAGAGGTGTGTTAGAGATATGAAAGAATTTCTTCGCTCACCTGCGACAAATCACCGGGCTTGTAACAAAGTACTACGGCCTTATCGATTTCCGGCGTTCTCGATACGATTTTCTCGACCTCCGAAAGATCGACCCTATGGCCCCGTACTTTGACTTGGGAATCGACGCGTCCTTCGTAAACCAACGTTCCTTTAACGATTTTTGCGTAATCACCGGTCCGAAAAACTCTCGAGTATTCTGTCGAGGAAACAAACGTCATTCGAAAATGGCGAATCAAAGTTTTTCTTTTTCTCTTCTTTTTCTTTCTTTTGCTTTGATTTTTTCCCTTTTTTCTTTCTTTTTTTTTTTTTTTTTTTGCTTTCGCCTTTGCCAACCTCATTTGCGCCTCCCATTCTCGTTCGTTTGTTCGTAGCGCGTTGGCAATAATTAAATATATTATATATTTTCCATTTTTTTGCCTTCTTCAAGAACACCATTCAAACGATACTCATTACGGTTAGACGTTAGATCTATCGGAATTATAGCTTAGATAAAATTAATTCAATATTACGAGACCTTCGGTGGAACATTATTTTCCTTCTTCTTTCCTTTTTTTTTTTTGTGGATTTATAGCGAACAGAAATATTTGAATCTACAGAATTTTAGAATTAATTAACCCTTTTATATGCCTTTTTCATACCCCCCCCCCTCTCTCTCTCTCTCTCTTACCATCTAATAATCTCTGAAACACATTTGCAATACATTATTTTTTATCTAGAGCATTCGCGTTATACTTTGTCAACTGGTTCCATTGTTGGACAAATCGTTGTTTTACTGGTTCCTTTTTTTTGATTCTTTAGGAATGAGAGAAAGGAGATTACGAGCATTACAGAAAATTTCTGTGTGTGTGTGTGTGTGTGTGTGTGCGTGTGTATGTTAATATAACAATCAACGACCTCATCGCAACCATCAGAGAAATTTAAAGTGTGACCCTTGTTTATTGGATCACATAGAATTATAATACTTAGTATATAAATTACGATCATTCGATCGAATGTTAATTGATTGGTATAACGTTGAAGTTGGAAACTATTTCAATCAAAGAACGACAAAAATTGATTGAGAAATATTATCTTATCTTGTCATGTGTCAGTAAATCACAACGAAGTTCAAACTTCAGTTGAATTTAATTAACGTACATTGTACATATATTTAATATCATGGTGTCTTATATAATTACTTGTTACTGAGAAAAGAGAAAGGAAAATATGAAGGAGTGTGTGTGTGTGTGTGTGTGTGTGAGTGTGTGTGTGAAATATGAAAGCTTGATTCCATTAATTCTTTACGTTCGTTCTGACAGAACATATGGCTGTCGAAAAAAAGCAGATTTAGACAGCGTTCTTATGAAAGGAAGATAAACATTTTAACGACAAACGCAAAATATTTCAATTGTAGTAATGCACGACGCGTAATGGGACGTTGTATTAGAAAAGACGGCAAATATTTTTAGTAAATATTATTAAAAAAGAATACGATGATAATAATAAATGATATTAATGGAAAGAGATTTGCCGCAGGGCGAGCCGAAAGTTTTTACGCGACGTTTAAAAGTCAATTTTTTATTGGCTATCGATTTTTAATAATCGCCTAGAAAACTTTTCGTTCCACCTTGCGTAAATGGAAAGAAGAAACACGTGATCGAAGGATCGATGAAAAATACCAACCTGGATCGATCGCATATGGATTGTCCATAAATCGATGTGATTCTCGATCACGCAAATAGCCAGCCGCCAAATTTTTACCAGCCACTAGTAACTCGCCGATTTCTCCTTGGGGCACCAAACGCATATCCTCGTCAACTAAATAGACGATGCAATTATCCAAAGGATTGCCTGGAACGAAAAATGGGGAAAAATTTCATTAGAAAAAAGATAAACAAAGGTACATTTTGTACGTCGAATTATTATATATATATATATATATATATTTGAATATTTTAACTGTTATAAGTTATACATGTACATTAACGCATAAATACAATTTTTCATGTATCTATGTCTATATCTATATTAAATAGATATTGTATATTTGTGTGCGTATGTGCTTTTGTACTTATGTATATTATAACTTCTTGTAATTAAAATATTCTAATCATAAGAGTATAGAGTCAATAAAAATAAATTAGAATAGCGTATCATTTAATAATAATAAAGTAAAAATTTTTTCGTCGCAAGAAATCCAATTAATTTCTCTTTAAGAATTTTATTATAGAAATTAAAAGTAATACAAATTTTCCGTACCTTTTAAATGTCATATATCTCCAAGCAATTTAATATGTCGTTTAATCTTTAATCGACATAATTGCATTCTTATTTCTAATTGCTATCTCGAACGTTAGATCGGTTAAAGAAAATTGGAGGAAAAATGGTTAAAAAGAAAAAAAGCAGCGGAAATGTTAGAACATTTGCGACGTTTCAAGGGTCCTCTTGGAGAAAATAAATGTATTTCCGTGGGGCGTGAGAAGAGAGAGAGAGAGAGAGAGAGAGAGAGAGAGAGAGAGAGAGAGAGAGATACGAATGTGTTCTTGAATTCATTGACCATAGAGAGTTTGGAATTAATATACATGTTATTTTGTTCTCGATTAGTTGCCCAGGGTCGAAGTATACGCGAATTTTCTCAATTTCCTTGATTATTGATCAATGAATGACCTGAAATATTTTATTGTTCGGAGAAAATCAAAGAACAATTTCTTCCTTTCTTTCTTCTTTTTTCTCTTTAATTTTTCAAAATTATTCGTATACGATCATAGAACGGGGGAGAGTCGATTCCAATCATGGCCCGTCAATGATCGTTGGTTGAGATTAGAAATCGTTAAGGAGGGGAATAAAGATTGGAGAGAGAAAAAAAAAAAAGGTAAAAAAGAAATTTAAAAGAGGAAGCGAAACTTACCGATCGGCACTTTCTCCGATATTCGTAGATCGTTACGATCGCGCATTATATGGTAAGTGACATCACCCATGATCTCGGTGCTTCCATAAAAATTTGCCAACATCCTATTATCACCGTGAAAGGTTACGAAGAACTGGTCTGCTAAAGAAATCGATAACGTTTCGCCGGAACAGATCCAAAGTTTCAAAGAAGGCAGGGAGTTTCGCTTGTTCTGGAAGAGAATCGAGAAGGAGTTAGATCAAGATTAAAATCTTTCTCCATTCTGTGGAAAAATTTGCAAATAAGGCAACGAGTTTTCCTTACGTTGCTTGTTCACGTATCAAGAAAAGGCCGAGTAAATCGCGACAAAATCTTTCTCTCTTTTGTACGAAGTTGCAAATAAAGCGTCTAGCTTTCGCACATACTAGAGAAAATCGTAAAAGGATCGAGAGGACCGAGATATAATATCTTTTTTTTTTCTTTTTTTTTTTTTTTTTTTTTCTTTTTTTTTTTTTTTCTTTTTTTCGGTGCGAAGTAATTCGAAATAAATTAGCCCGTTCGTAAATTGTATACTTATGTAAGAGATAGGAAATTCTTCAGATACGTTTGACCGGACGATCACAACGATCAAGTGTATATAAATTTTATTAACTTTATGGAAGTGCTATTAAAGTAAATATCTTATGGGAAATAATCGATAACGTTAATCGAGATCCACATTTGCATATTATCTATTTATCACTGTTATTTCCTTCTTCCCACGTGTTCTACGCATTATTATTTACGTAATATTTTCAATGAATTATTACGAGATGTCCTTGTATAGATACTTCATTAGTATTAAGAATATGTATAAGAATTGAAAACGAGAAAACGTGAAGTGATCACGTCCTTGTTATTTTCTCTTCATTCATTTTCGCTTTTTCTTCTCTTTTCCTTTTGTTTCATATTTACTCCTTTTTTTTTTTTTTTTTTTTGAATATTCCCGGGCAATTTTTGATATAATTTGATTACTTTTGGAATCGATCGATCGATCGATCGCGGTCTTACCTGTAATTTAAGATACATCAGCATAGACTGTAGAAGGGACGGCACCAAGACCAGTCGTTGAATCTGAAAACGTGAATGTTGTCGACTTTTTGTTCGGCATTGTAATCGGTGATGAAACAGAAACGAATGATTTCATTATTCTCCTCCTGTTTACGTCTATTTAGATTTTTTTCCTTTCGTTTTATTTTTCTTTTTCTTTTTTTTTTTTTTTCTTTTTCTTTGTTTTATTTTTTCTCCCCTGTCTCTCTCTCTCTCTCTCTCTCTTTTTTTTCATCACCCCTCCCTCATATTTCTCTTATGTTTTACTATAATTTCCATAAATACCATCTTATCTTTCTGCTCTGCTTATGCATAACAATTGCAAACGTAATTAAATCTCTCACCTTGTGCTTTTCCAAAGTTTCTACGAATCTTTCCGGATTTTTCGTAACTTCCCTGGGTACGACGACCAATGTACGACCTTGCAACAATGGGCCCCAAATTTCTGGGACGCTATCGACGAACGTTAAAGCCGTTTTAAAGATGCAACGATTCTCTTCCGTCCAATAAGGTAATTCCCGCCATTGCCAGTTCAATCGATTCAATATTGTCGAGTGACGTATCAGGACACCTTCATTTATTTTTTTATTTTTTTTTTTTTTTTATTTTAAGATTTATTCCCTTTCTTTTCTTTTCGAAACATTATCATTCGTTAGATCATGAGATGAGAAAAGTAAGCAAAAAAAGAAAAGAGATTATGTTTTGTTTTCTTTTTTGGAGAGGGGAGGGGAGGGGAGGGGAGGGGAAAGACACGCAAAGGCAGGGTCGATATAGTTTCTGAATGATTTGTAAAAATCAATTATATCCTTTCTCAAGATATTTTAGGGTAATCCTTTTTTTTTTTTTTTTTTTTTCTTTAGATCGTGAAACTACAAAATCCAATAGCAAGCCTAAAGGTTATCGAAAAAGGAGTAATTGATTTTTTAAATATGTTGTTAAACTAGTAGAAACTTCAAGTCCACCTTGTAGTTTCAAAAAAGATAAGGATAATAGCTTATCGTTACCTTTTGGTATTCCAGTACTACCGGAAGTATAGAGTACTATAGCCAATTGCTTTGAATTCTCTTTGCATTCCAAAATGTCGTCGCTTTCAATATGAGCCTCGTCCAATAGTTGCTCGTACGTTTTCGTTGTCGTCCCGGCATAGAACGTAGTGTCCGCTAAAATTTGTTGATCTTTACCGAACCGCTTTCACCAATATTTATTTTTTTCTTTTTTTTTTTTTGTCTTCTTTTGTTCTTTAATATAATATAACATAATGTGATATATGATAATGTACGATACGAGAACCCCTTTTGTATTGTTCTTTATACGTCAATATATCGTATTTAAAAAAAAAAAAAAAAGAATGAATAAAAAAAGAAAATTACAAAATTAAGAAAGAAAAATAAATTATGCGAAACCTTATTGCATTTCGTGAATGTAAATAATTATTTAAAAAAAAAAAAAAAAAAAAAAGAAAAATCATGCGGAACGAGGATATTATAATTTAGAAATTTATTAACCCTAGAAACGACCGAGTATCTTATTTTCGATTAAACAGGTTCCCGTATTTGTATCAATAAAAATACGTTCCTTTTTTTTTCCCTGATCATTTTTCTAGAAATAAAATCGAAGACTGTTAGTTCAAAAAAAAAAAAAAAAAAAAAAAGAAAAAAAGAAAAAGAAAAAAGAACTCTACGAAGACGTAGTATAATACGTCATCGGCCGTGAAAGTGACAGGAGATAAGGATTTAACATTGAGAGATTGACCGTGACAAAGGAGGCTACGTTGGGGGTAACCTAATCAATCAATGTAATTCGCGTAATTGCGAAGGAAGTTGGCTTGATAATCTTTTCTAATGCAAATTAAGATCACTCGTTAGGCCTTTGTTTGATTTGATTTCGCTTTTTCTTTTTATTTATTTTTTTATTTTTTTATTTTTTCAAACAACGACGAAATTGACCGAGTTAGAAGCCTTTCGGTGTCGATCGAATCTTGGGATTATAATGGAAGAGGGAAACAAAAAAATTGAAAAGACGAAAAAAAATGAAAACAAGAAAGAAAGAAAGGAAGAAAAAGATTAAATGACCGCTCGTTTATTCCTTCTATCAAGGCTGTTCTGAATAAATAATACAGGAAGTAGCCTCCTGATCAATCGAATAGCGGAAAGAACACACTCCTAATTAACGGCCTCAGGCTACGATATTTTTCCATCCAAATCTTCAAGGTTTTCCCATTCAACGATATATATATATATATATATATATATATATATATATATATATATATATTATATTATATTATATTACATTATTTCTTTTTTACTTTTCTCAAGTTTAATTATACAAAGATGTTATCTCGTTGAAAAATTGGAATTTTATTTTATATTATTTCTATTTGCAATATTAATAGAAGGATAAATTTGTCCTAGGTATAATTATATTAATAAGTAAAAGTATGTATGTATGTATGTATGTATGTATGTATGTATGTATATATATATAATTATATTTAATATAAATTATATATAAATATAAATATGAAAGAGAAAGTTAAAGACATAAATGATAAATAAGGCAAGGCTCATTGTATTATATAAAAAAAAAAAAATATATATATATATATATATATATATATATATACTAATATACAATATGGTTTTGTAAAATTTTTAGGGGAAAAAAAAAACACTTTTTTCTCCTTCATTTTTCTATCTATCTTTTTCTCTTTCTTCTTCAATTTTTTTTTTTTGGTGTGTAGATAAACAAACGAGTTGAAGGTTAGCTTAAAAATTGCTTACCTTCCTTCTCGAGGATCGCCACAATTGGTTCAGCCTCCTGCAATATGTGTTTCAACCTCGTCAATGGGAATTCAGGGTCCAAAGGTAAATAAGCCATGCCAGCTTTCAATATCGATAATAAAATTGTTGGTAATCGTTCGGTTGGTTTCATACAAACGGCCACCAATGGTGGTTGACCGTCGGTTTCAATTTTCTCGGCATATCTTCCCAATGCTCTTGCCAATCGATTAGTTAATTTGTCTAATTTTTCGTAGGTCATTTCCCGTACCTCGCCGTTAACATCTGACAAATCGAAAAATCGAAGATCAATGCGAGGTTCGAAACGTTGCTACCAAAAAAAAAAAAAAAAAAAAAAAAAAACAAAAAAAAAAGAAAAGAAATCTTTCATCATTCAGACATTTCGTTTGCATCGATCAGTATTCACCTTCGGAAATGATTGCAATGTCATCGACATGTCTACGTGCTGTCTCGCTGAACAATTTGTGAAGTAATTCCACCTCTTCGTTCCCGTTCACTTGGCGACCTTTTAAAATTGATTGTTGTTGCAGGGTACCCATCTAAAAAGCGGACATCAAAGAGCGCCATTGAAAGAGAATATTATTCCGTTTTGAGGTAATAAAAAATCTTAATCTATCAATAATGAGAATGAATATGATAAACGTGGGTAAACACTTACGCCGATACTTTTAACGCGTAAAAAATATGTAAGACTGTAGAAACACATCGATCGTTTTAATAATGATCAATGCGAAAGAAACGACGTTCTGTGAATCCTACAATTTGTTACTGCAAAAAAAAAAAAGAAAAAAAAAGAAAAGAAAAAGAGGATCGTTGTCTTGCTACATTGTAATTAACCGTCGTACCGTCAACCCGTAAACACATTAAAGGAAAGAAAAATGTATGGTAAAAATGATTTCCAGTCATTACGAAGGAGAAAACGAGAATGATAAAAAAAAATCACGTGCCATTTTCCCCAATATAATTTTCTCTTATAAAATTGTTAAGGAAATATATATATATATATGTATAGTATCTACGTATTGGGTAAATGAAAGAAATGATTTGTTGCAACAAGAAAAATGTGACGAAAGATAAAACGAAAAAAAAAAAGAAAAAATGTTTAGTCGTTACCAAATTGATTTGTTTTCAATTTTCCACGTAATGCAAGATTTTAAATCGCTTTAGAGTAAGAAAGGGATACGTTATGTCAATTCGAAAACGGGACGAACGATTGATCGTACTTGTCGTTTGTATGAGAAATCATTGAAGTATCTCGTATATTGTTTAATCTAAATTTATTGTATACAACGATATAACAAAACGATCACATATTGTAGATGCATGGAGTGTGAAATGACTACGAAATATGGAGACTATGGCATAGATCGGCCGTTTACGTAAGCGTTTGTAGAACAACACGAAAGTTGGTCAACCAGTGCGTCAACGGCCAACGAAAGGTATCTATAGTATGAAATATTTGACGAAATACTTAAGAAATAATACACATGTAAACGTTGTATATCCAGAATAAGAAAGTTGATCGACCAATGGATTAACAACTAGCAGAGAGAGATAGATAGATAGATATATATATATAGAGAGAGAGAGAGAGAGGTGTCTATAAAGTGAAATATTCGACGAAATACTTGAGAAAATTATGCACGTGCAAGTGTTATACTTTGTATCTTACATCAAAACTTTTTTTTTACAGCTTTGCAGCAAAGTCTCGAGAAGTCTATCCGATCTGGTCGCGTACGTGAATTAACGATCGCTACGTTTTCTTTATATCTAGAACAACTGGAATTATATTATTCTATAACGGCTAATGTGACTAATTGACACTTCATTGCGAGACCATCTTAAAGTAAATTAAACGCCGGGTTACTCGGCCGGGGGAAAAGTGAAACTTATGAGTAACATTATAACACATATTCGTGAGCACAGGTATGTAACTCGACACTAAACACTTTTAACGAGACTAATTAACAGTGTATGTTAATTAGCTATTAATTACGATATTGTGTTGAGTCATATAATGAACCGTCGAAAAAGATACTCTCCGATATACTCACCGCGTTGATACGATCGAAAAGATTTTTCTCTTTTTTTTTTTCTTTTTTATCGAAAGAACGATCGGTCGATTCTTTAGCCGTATAAAACTCTATGACACCGTACGTAGACTCCTGTTTATATACTTTCACTTATTTGTAGGATACTCTTGTCGTCTTTCCTTTTCTTTATCGTTTCTTTCTTTCTTTTACTTTTTCTTTCACGAGTAGCGGAATCTCACGATGTGCTCTTTCGAGCGTAGAAACAAAATTGTCTTTTGTATTCCGATTAGTTTTGTTACGCAGCTAAAGAATATACACATATATTCTTATCGAGAGGATAATATGGGGGAAGCCCGACTCTCTCTCTCTCTCTCTCTCTCTCTCTCTTTCACTCTCTCTCTCTCTCTCTCTCTCTCTCTCTCTCTCTCTCTCTCTCTCTCTCTCTCTCTCTCTCTCTCTCTCTTATCTCTATCGAATGAGGCGCATTTGAGCGCCACCGATAAATGGCGCTATTATCTTCCTTATCCTCTTCTACCTCTTCCTCTTAATCCTCTTCCTCTTGTTTCAGCAATTTGTGGCCGGGACAATAAGAAAAATTAGCTCCAGTGGTACGTTAGGATAATAAGTCCTCGTGCTCGTCGTTCTTTTCACGTCTTTCTCCGCGCATCGGTATATCAGGCTGCTCACCGAGATGGAACTGTATCCTCCCGTTAACTCGACGGCTTTTATACATTCACAGCAGCGCCCCAACTCACTGCGGTGCTGGCACTCTTTCGTGTGACGCCACGACAATTCCCCTGCTGTTGTGTGAACCCTACACGAATCGTCCGTCAGATCACCAGGGCTTCCCAAACTTCTTACGGGCCGAGATTCATTTTTTTACTTTTTCGAAACGATATAATATTTTCACGGCTCACTTGCACAACGTTAATCGCTATCGAATATTGATCGATTGATAATTATCAATTAATAATTGATATGATAGAGATTTTAGAGTTGAGGATTGGGAGAGAGAAAGAAATACTAGGCACAAATTAATTCTTGTGTGAAGTTTATCTGATACGATTTTAAATTATTATTTATCCGACACGTTCTCTTGATAATAAATATGCGAACTATTATCGGATATACGAATGCTCATAACTAACCACACTTTTGAGAATCACTGATCCAGAGTTAATGAGCGATAAGGAGGAATGATTTAATAGGAAGGAAATTGTGATAAGATTTTTTTTCCATCGACGTATTAATTCTTTTCTTTTCTTTTCTTTTCTTTTCTTTTCTTTTCTTTTCCTCTTCAAGCCTAATACACTAAGAGAAATGTTGCGTGTTATTAGCTTTATAAACTTTAAACGATACGTGTTTTTCCTCAAAGACGATTCGTTTACGACGACGAAGAGTCTCGAGCGAACTTTGACTTTTATAGATCAGATCGAAAATAATGTTCCTATATTCGTCAGTTTTTATAATAATCGAGACTCTAATTTCATCGCCGAGTCGAAATAATATCCCGTTCGATCAGGATAGATTCCTTTCTTTCCGTAATAGATGACACTCTTCAATAATTTTCCTTCCAAGAAGGCGCCGATTGTAAAAGTCGTAATCACTAATCGTCGGGTTAAGCAACTTTGAATATTTTAACGTCGATATAATACCTTTGACATTAAACATGGAATAAGCTGAAAGTAATTTTCTTTTTTTTTTTTTTTTTTTTAAATCAATTAATATTCATTTTCTAAGAATATTTGTCGACGTAAGAACGGAAAAGAAAATTAGGAATGTAATATTATATCGAGTGGGTATTTAGCACGAGTGTGCTGTCACCAATCTGCCATTACTCCTACTGCTGTTAATACTATTATTGCTGCTACTACTACTACTACTACTACTCCTACTATCGGATAAGGCTACTTTATCAACAATAAGAAAGTGAATGACTCGAACTCTCGACCGTCGACTCTGTTAGAAAGAGATATCATCTTTGAATAATTCTCTTGCAGGCGTCAAAGTCTCTCACAATCGATACCGACGAGATAAAACAAACACTGTAATCGTAGACACCAGATGTAAAATTATCTAAGGTATCCTCTCTAGGATGAATATACATATACATTATATATATATATATTTATATATATACATATATATGTTACTAGTTCATGTTCAGCTGTCAATAATTGTATTTTACAATGGCTCACACGATAGCCATTCATGCGTTTCTTTTATCGGCGGCAAGTGAAAAGTCATCAATAATAAATTTTCCAATCGCGGCTATTAAAAATGTTTTTTTTTTTCTTCTTTTCTTTTCTTTTTTTTTTTTTTTTTTGATAAATCAACAGGAAGAAGGAAAAGAAAAATAATTATTTACAATTTAGATACATCTAAACGAACTTCAACGATTCAACTTTCACGATAGAAAATATTTTATTTTTTTTCTTCTTGACTTTCCTTCAAATTCTCGTCCGCGATAGAAAATATTTTGTTCTGTAATTATATTAAAATAGATTAGATTACTTGCTCGACATTGACGCGTTCAAACGTCTTATTTATTTGAATATCTATGTGTATCGAATTGTTACTGTTGTTGTTGTTGTTGTTGTTGTTGTTGTTGTTACAGAAGAGTCACGTACATATATTTCAACGATATTTCTCTTATAAACATTTATGATTAGATACAATTTAGAAGTCAAAATTCGCTCCTAAATAGAATATAATTCTGTCGATATTTGAGCCAAGGAATTTAATCGTAATAAGATTTTTACGTAGTTACTTTGAAGTAATTTCACGAGGAAAAAGAAAATAAGAACGAGGACAGCCTCGACCGAGAGTCAGTGAATTGTTAAGTTTTTACTTTTTCTCTTGAACAATTATGTGTATATGTATATATATGTATGTACATGTGTATGTGTGTATATATATATATATATATATATATATATATATGTGTGTGTATGTATGTGCATCTCTTTTTATTATTTGTTGTTATTCTCCCTTTGTTTTTTGCAAGGTAACATAATCTGTTTGTTTCAACGATGAAATCATTTGTAATACTCGAGAATACTTCCACGAATCTTACATTTGTGTCTTAGTCATTTAAAATCCAGCAACGTTTATCGATTAACATTAAAACATAGAAGAAAAGAGGAAAAATAAAATTTATAAAGTTAATTATATATATATATATATATATATATATATATATATATATATAAAATTTCGATTGAAATTTATAACGATGCTCGAAACCACTCGATTGTTCAGAAATCTGCTTTTATTTATTTCGAAGAAAAATCTATCGAAAAAATTTCGAAATTTCCCCTTAAAAGCAATCTTTATCGCGATGCTTTTTTTTTTGTTTTCAAGCGCAAATATTAATTAGAAACGCACGAATAAACGAAAGAAAAAGAAAGAAAAAAAAGAAGGAGAGGCTATGTAAATTCTATAGAAGACGACGTATCTCGTTTATGCTCGAGTTACAAGATGGGAATTCCAGTTTCGAGAACGTTTTCGGGATTTCCATTGCGCTTCCTTCGAGCATAATAACGGTTTCTTCAAATCGTAACACCGTCATCGGGACGTCGCTTAGGAAGAAAAACGAATGAAAGAAAAAAAAAAGGAGAGAAAAGAAAAGAAAAAACATAAAATAAAATCAACGTCCTAACGAATTACGATTTTCACGTGCATTACGACTATCGTGAGCCGAGTAAATGTCATTGATAAAATGGCTTGCAAGGGGAATCGAGAAATTTTAATATAGGAACGCATTTCGATAATATGAAGTGTATATGGTGGTAAAAAAAAAAAAAAAAAAAGAAATGTCAATTGAAGATGTACGTTCGTGTATCTAATACATATGATCAACGGATAGAGTAACAGATTATAAATTATTCAGTACGTAATTGTTATTTCCTCGTTTCGTGGAATACCGATTTTTATGTCATTTTCTTTTCCTTTTTTTTTTTTTTTTTCTTTTAGATTAACTAAAGATGAATGAAAAGAAGGTGAATGAAGAAAGGGAACATAGAATTTCGTGTTGCAATTGTCAATATTATATAACATGCGAATATGAATATAAATACGTACGTATATGATTTAATAGGTTTATGTTATGCGTATAGGCATATGTATACGCATATAAAATATAATATATGTACGTGTTTATATGTTAATGTGTTTTGAAATAATTTATAAATTATGAGACCGAAAAAAAGAAAATAACGACCTTTAAAGACCTTTACGCACTCAACGTATCTAGTCCCACACTAGATTTTAATTTACATTCCTTTCAAATCTTACGTAAGGGCAAAAAATTAATTCACGAAAGTTTACTTGATAAATAATTATACTTGGGGGGTGGGGGTGGGGAGGTTGGGTTGATTTCTTTTTCCATTTTTTCTCTCTTGATTTCTTGTTTTTGTTTGTATTTTTCAATCTCGCAATCATTTACGTCTAATTAATAGTTATCTCATAACACGTACGACGCTGTTGATCGCAATTCTTCTATAATACATTGCTACAAAATTACGGACGCGTATCCAATTACGATAAATATCAAATTGCATATAGTCATCAAAGAATAAGATTTCCAATTAGATATGTATGTATGTCTACTTTTAAACTATGAAGATTATCTCGGACGGAAAATGAATGGTTTTCTTCAAATATATACATATATATATATATATATATATATATATATATATATGTATGTATGTATGTATTTTATTCCACAGTAATACTAATGGCATATGCATGCGTGAAAAGATTGAAAAAGAAATCAAACGAACATTCTCATTATCAAATAAAAATAATTGGTATCATATGAGTATTTGGAAATGAGTACGTAAACAATTTTTATGATATCGAGATCATAAATTTGTTCAATAAAATTTGATGATTCTCATATTTGCAGATTTGCATTGCACGTAACTGAGGAATATATTTCCTTCTTTTTCTCTTTAAGATGATGTTTCCGTACATTACTTATCAATCATTCATGATCTTTTCCAAGCCAACGATACGAATATCGCGAGTGCGAGAGAGAGAGAGAGAGAGAGAGAGAGAGAGAGAGAGAGAGAGAGAAGAAAAATAAAAACAAAATGCATAGAATAAACGTAGTACTTCGGATGCGTCACGTCGATACTCGTAAGATAAAAATATATGTATGTATACATATGTATAATACATATATCTTATCTCCTTTCGTGAATCATCGATTTCTTTGAATTGATCGGTATCTTGCAATAATTCAATTATTACAAGACTACCGTTGGCCGTTCAAACATGTGTTTTAAAAGAATAAATTCAATCGGAGATTCCGAAAATTGTTGGTGAATATTAAATTATGCGAAAGAGTGCTTTACTTATTCATTATAGGAAAGTATATTAATCGTTGAGAATCTATTGGTTAAATAATTCGAAGTCGATACGATTAAAGATTAAATGTAAGAATTAATATTTATCTCGTGTTTTCCTCACAGCTGATATATCTACATCGCATGTATCTTTCGAATTGATTATCGATCACTTATCGATAGTGATTATTATACTTTCGATCGGACACTGAGAGAAACTATGTCGCGTTCGAAATTGGGACGCGTCTCATAAAATTTTGTGGAAAGTCCTCGCGATTAGAATATATTGGATTGGAAGTTATCTAATTTCTTTAGCCTTTTCAAAATTGTTACATAAATCGCTAATAGGTAAATCTATGAAAGGGCTTATTTCTACGTTTAACCTTCGAAACACAGGAAATGCATCTTTTAACATACAACGTATAGGCAAACTAAAGATGTTTCATTAAATTCCATCGTTAACAAGCAAATCTAATTGATGTTATATAGCGTTTATGTCTTTATGAAACGTCGACATTGATCAATCTTCTTCTTTTTTCTTTTTTTTTTTTTTTTATATTCAAGGTAGATACGAGCGCGCACGTATACAAGCACACACACACACACACACACACAGAAGTTATAACGTAACAGGAAGACAGGAAGACATTTTTTTATCGTACATGTTTAATATAGGAAAAAACAAACGAGACGAAAATGTAAAAGTATCCTCATCAATGATGTGTGATGTATCGTCGACAACATCGCTCATTCATTGGCTAAATCGTTGTTCAAGGTAGGGTGTTAATCGTTAGTCTCTGCTATCTAGTAATAACACGAGCATTAGGTAGAGGCGAATATTTTGCGTGTTACGTAACTCCGATTGACCGTCTAATTGAGTCAAGTGGCGAGAACAATAGCTCATATCTATTCGCTTACCCAGACACAACCTATATTGAATTCTTTAATCCATCACATCCACGTTAATTTCTTCTTTTTTTTTTTATTATTTCGACCATATGAATGATTTGACGTCTGTGTGTGTGTGTGTGTATATATATATAATGAAGAGATTAAAAGTACAAAGGTGAATGCAACGTATGATGTACAATCAAAGCGACAGATTCGATTGATGTAAACATCTTTCGAAATTAAGATAATAATCCTATTAATCAAAGAGATATTTTAAACATTTAAATAACGTTAACAGGCATCATCCCCTTAAAAATATTATATATAATAAGTTTATTAATTTAATCATATTCATAATCCATTCTACGATTCTATCGGAACGATTTATTCAATGAATCACATAATTGTGATTCACAAACATTATTGCAGAGATGGTAATTAAAGAACAAATGGTATTGAAGGTTTCTTCGTTGTCGGTAATTTCATTAGTCTCTGTTTTACTTATCGACATAACTTTGTATATTAACGACAGTCGATAAGAAGTAAGATACAGGATTCGATCGGTAACTTATCATTGGTTCGTAATGTAGGGTTTCTTTTTTATTATCGATATATAATCGAATTTATTTTCTTTTGAAAAATGCATACACCTTTAAGCATTTAATGGGAGATATATTTTATTTTATTTTATTTATGTACATTGATTAGTATATATATATATACATATATATATATTCGTAAAGGTATTAGTTGAAATAATATCATCATAATAAATACGATGGTCTATCGACTTTATTTGTGAAACCAACAGAGGTCAGTTGTCTCTAAGCGAGAAGTACAAATATAAAGAGTACACGCGATTCCTTCACTCTTCATCTCTGTTTCGACTTATTATCGAGCTAACACGTGAGTGTAGAGTAAAGATAGAGTAAAATAAAATTCATTGTTCTTATTATACTGTGTAGAAAATTCACCGAAGCATATGCTGAAAGAGCAACCAGTGAATTTTCAAACATAACCTACAAAGAAACGTTAAAACTGTCATTATATTTAAACTTTCTTTTTGATTATTGAAGGATTAAAATATGCTACGGAGACAAGCACGACTTCGGAGAGAATACCTTTATAGAAAGTCCGTTCAGGATAAATTAAAGAGCATTCAAGAAAAAAAGGACAAGTTAAAACGTAGCTTGGAAGAAAACATTCCAATACATCCAGATTTAAGAAAAAGTGCTTTATCGTTACAACAAAAGATAGAATGGGAAGATTTAGGACCAGAATTAGCAGTTACTATGGGTACGGAAGTAGGAGGAACCGTAACTTCCCACGAGGACGATGAATATCGTTGGGCTGGAGTTGAAAATCCAAAAATCGTTATTACAACTTCCCGTGATCCTAGTTCTAGGCTTAAGATGTTTGTGAAAGAATTACGTTTAATTCTACCCAATTCTCAAAGAATGAATCGTGGTAACTATGAAATGAAACAATTGATACATGCGTGTAGGGCAAATGACGTTACAGATTTTGTTATCGTCCATGAGCATAGAGGCATTCCTGACACTCTGGTAATATGTCATTTGCCTTATGGACCGACTGCATATTTTACTATATCAGATGTCATTATGAGACATGATATACCAGGAATTGGAACTATGTCAGAGGAGTATCCCCATTTGATTTTCCACAATTTTAAAACAAAGTTAGCCAACAGAATCATGAGCATTCTCAAATATCTATTCCCAGTTCCAAAGGAAGAGAGCAAAAGGGTTATTACTTTCGCCAATCATGACGATTATATATGTTTTCGTCATCACACGTATAAGAAAGTGAATGGTAAAGATATCGAGCTGAAAGAAGTTGGACCAAGATTCCAATTGAAATTATATGAAATCAAATTAGGGACGTTAGATGCAGCCAGTGCTGCTGATACAGAATGGGCATTGAGACCGTACATGAATACCACACATAAAAGAAGATTTTTATCTAATGACGATGGCTGGCAGCAGGAAGATGAAATTTAATAGTAATATATGAAATCACATTAAAGAGAGAGAGAGAGAGAGAGAGAGAGAGAGAGAGAGAGAGAGAGAGAGAGAGAGAGAGAGAGAGAGAGAGAGAGAGAGAGAGAGAGAGAGAGAGAGAGAGAGAGAGAGAACGAATTACTGTATATAAGTCTTACATTTTTAATAAAAAGAACGTTTTTTTTAATTTGGAATACCACAGTTAATAATTTGTAAATTTTTTTATGACAATTTCCCAATATATATTTATCTTGTAAGGAGAGATATACATTGGATACGATTTAAATAACGCGCCAAACCGTAATGCGAGATGACATGCGCATTGACTGTAATATCCTTCGCACTTGTTTTTAAAAACAACATTAGTAAATAATCTTGTGCGTATATAACGGGTTTTGTCATAGAAAAAAAAGTAAAAAAATTTTATCGTTAAAATAGAATTATTATTAAGGTTATTTTGCACGATGCAAAGCAATATTCGAAAGCCCGCGAAATCTAAGGAGTCATCGCGGCGCAATAAGCATTCGAAGATTTCCGATCGGAAGACTGGTACAATGGATGTGTTCGTGTCGCCAAAACGTCAGAAAAATGACGGTGAGAGATGTTCATATATTATTCTAGAAAACATCAAGTAGATCGAATGCTTGTTTGCTGATATTGCTTGCAGTATTATGCACGATATGCGTGCATGTAGCATAAATTTATTGATTCCTTAGGAATATTTACTTAGAGTCATATTTTGGTTAGTAGCGCTTCTGTAAGCAGCGGAATGTAAACAAACTAAAGCGGTGTATGGTCATTTCGTGGTTAAAAGTTTTTTATATTTATTAAATATAAATAATATAATAAATTAGCATAACAAAAAATGCATTTAAGAAGAAAAATGATAAAATTAATATTATAGTATACATGTATATATAACTTTTTGTAGTATAGCTTTTAACATCCATTACAAATGTCTTTTTGTTAACTCATAAATAGAGATCATTGCATTCGGCGTAATTTACATGTACATTTATAGTATAGTTTTATTAATTTTTTATATTAACTCTCGTTATACACGCACACATTCACACATATATATATATATGTATATATATATATATATATATATATATATATATATATGAAAACCAAATAATATATATATATACACATCGCAACGAAGTACCCTCACACCCTTAGTATTTCGTATTTTTATTATTTGCAAAGCGGGTAGTACTTTTAATTGTAGGTAATTTATCATTATATAATTTGATGCTATAAATTATTTTGAACTCTTTTCTTTTCTTGGCAAGGTGCAGTCTGCTTTATATTTCAGATCTAGAGGTCACAGGGATATCCCGAAGTGGCCGCGTAAGAAAGAAATCTTCTAAGCTTGTTGATTTTGAATCCCCCGATGACTTCTCGGAAAATAAATACAAGCGACAAAAGACACAGTTACAAGCATCACAATTATTGGAACAATATGAAGCGCAGCATCATATGTCTCCGACCCAAATTCAACAAACTCATGCTGGAAGGCAAAGAAAAAATTCAGGGTCAAATTCTGGACAGCAAAGAGTTAAAGCAGAACCAATATCTGATAATGAAGGCCAGTCATCGGCATCGGATTCTGATGATCCCACCGGATTGAACGAAGATGAACGGTATAGCATGGATTCTGGAAGCGATGACGAAGTGGATCCTCTCATGATCGATGACAGAGAAACCGGATTTAGAAAATTAGAACCACCAGGTCAGGAAACACCTTCCCAAGCAAATAGTTTATATATGCTTGAAAAATGTAAAAAGAAATTAATTATTAAGGATGGCAAAATAATAGGCAGAATGAAGGCACAACGTAAGGACAAAGGGGTACGTACGAACAAAAATGGTCGGAAGATAAATTGTGTATATATTCATGATTTTTCAGAAAACAAGATTTACTGCTTATATGTTGTGGGCTAAAGAAATAAGGCAAGAACTACTGGAACAATGTCCTTATATGGGTATGCATATGCTTTCTCAGTTCCTTTTTTTTTTTTTTCTTTTTTTGTACAAGCATAGTATAAATAGCCCTTTGTCTTATTAGAGTACTCTTGTTTTATTGATTATTGCTTTTTATAGATTTTGCTGCAATTTCTAAACGATTAGGTGAACTTTGGGCCACAGTGCCTAACCTGGAGAAATATAATTGGCGTAGACGCGCCAAGCGTTTAGCAGCAAAACCTCATTCTGTGCCTACCAATAAAGATGAGTCTGTTTGGAAAATGCCACCACCCGCTTCTCGAAAAAAGTTCATAAATAAAATTGGTGGGTCAATTGATATTTCCAAATAAATAATTGTCAATGAAAATTGTTACGAAGTTGTTAAATTTATATGCTAGACGACTCATCTTAATCCGCTTTATTGCACGTGCATTAGCTACAGAATTGTTAATATCTTATTTGTAGAATAGAGTTGAATTATTTTATAGATATCGAGCTATGAATATTTTACATGTATATTAATAGTATTTATAATAATATAAATATAGTTCTGTAATTTTTTAAATGTATTTATCTGTTTTGCATTACAGGTAATGGAAAAGAAACTAAACCAATCTCTTCAAAAAAAACTCTTCAGTTAGGCGTACCTTCTGTTATAGGAAATGTGCCTGTGTCACCTCCAACAAATAAAGGTGGGAAAGATTTGGTTAATGAACCTATAATAGGTACAGGAATGTACAAAGTAATTGGAACACAACCTATTGATGTTGCGGCACATCTTAAATTACTTGGTGAAAGTTTAACCATTATAGGTGAACGTTTAAAAGAACACGATGGTCAAATAGCAGTTTCTGGTAGTTTGTCGGTATTACTGGACTCGTTGCTCTGTGCATTAGGTCCTTTGATATGTCTTACACAACAGGTACCAGAAATTAATGGGGCCCAACACGAAACATTATCACAAATGCTTGACAATATCGCATATCTTATGCCTGGCTTGTAATATAGACGTTGAATGGAAATGTGTGTAAATATAGAAATTAACTGAATATAAATAAATCAGTAACACGTTTCTTTACTTTTTAATAAAAATATAATTAACAATATCTATAAGATAAGCAAATGTTAGAAAATGTACAAACTAAAGATGTAGAAATGAAAAGAATACAAGACACGATCTTAATTATAGAACTATGATATGATTTGTTAGACGTGTAAGAATAATTCATTACATTCACATCTTCAGAAATATATAATTTTATTTTAATTATCAATTTTATGAGTTATCGGGTTCTTGACGAAATATATATTATATATATATATACATATATACACACGTGTTGTGTGCGTGCGTGTATACACATATATATACAAACGATGATAGTATATGTGTACAAAAATATAAATAAATACTTACACAAATCTATTATAAATAACTGTACAAAAAAAAAATATTCAAAGCCTAATTAATATGATGTAACAGGTGGACAGATGCAAAACAAATTTTTGTCACCATATGTATCATCTATTCGACCCACGCTAGGCCAAATTTTATTGCTCTTCTCTACAAATGGCTAAAATAAAAATACGTTAATTTTTCATTAGTTTGAGTCTTTAATTAACGATTTCTTAAAATAGTCATACTCACAGCAGGAAAAGCAGCTACTTCTCGAGAATATGGCAAATCCCAATCTTTTACAATAACTTGTAATTGTGTATGAGGTGCGTTCTTTAAAGGATTTTGAATTATATCGAACTTGCCGTTTTCAATATTATTGATTTCGCTTTTTATGGCTGCAAAAATATAAATATTAAAGTAAATGTGATATTGTAAATATTATATTATAATACTTATATATAAAACGTACAAATAAGAGCATCACAGAATCTATCTAGTTCAGCTTTGTCTTCTGATTCAGTTGGTTCTATCATTAAAGTCCCTGCTACAGGCCAACTCATAGTAGGAGCATGAAAACCATAATCCATTAATCTTTTAGCTATGTCTACTGCTTCAATATTTGCAGTCTTCTTAAAATCTCGTACATCCAATATAAATTCATGGGCAACTAATCCTGTACTACCTTTATATAATGTTTTGTAATAATTTTCTAATCTCTTACTCATATAATTTGCATTTAGAATAGCAACTTGTGTTGCTTTACGTAAGCCTTTTGGTCCCATCATTTTTATATAACCCCATGAGATTGGTAGTATAGCGGACGAACCAAAAGGAGCAGCAGATACGGCACCGGACTCTCTTAAAGTTTTTACATTGTTAATTGTAGAATTTATCACAGGGTGATTTGGAAGAAAAGGTGCAAGATGTTTCTTTCTGTAAATATATTGTTTCATTAGTTTTTGAAGATAAATCAGAGTAGGAAAGCGCATAATCAATTACGTACACACCAATTGGTCCCATGCCAGGACCACCTCCACCATGAGGTATACAAAATGTTTTGTGTAAGTTGAGATGCGATACATCGCTACCATAGTCCCCAGGTCGACATAAGCCAACTTGTGCATTCATATTTGCACCATCAAGATATACTTGACCACCAGCATTATGAACTAGAGTACATATATCTCCAATGGTGTCTTCGAATACCCCATTCGTTGAAGGATACGTTATCATTAAACATGACAATGTTTCCCGATATTTTTCTATTACTTCTTTCAAGTGCACAATATCAATAGAACCATCTTTGCATACAAATATAGGTTTCACTTGCATACCAGCCATTTGTGCAGAAGCTGGATTTGTTCCATGAGCGGACACAGGAATCAAACAAACTCTTCGATGGTTAGCCCCTCTTGATTCATGATAACAGTGTATAGCTCTTAAACCTGCGTATTCACCCTGAGCCCCACTATTTGGTTGAAAACTGATATTGTCATATCCTGTTATGGCACAAAGATCTTTCTCTAATTCTGAAAATAATTGTTGATATCCCTGTGCCTGCTCTAGTGGTGCGAAAGGATGTATATCCGTGAATCCTCGTAAGCTGCACGGCATCATTTCTGTTGTTGAATTCAGCTTCATTGTACATGAACCCTATTGTACGATTTAAGATCATAATATGCAACAATTAAAAATTATAATATGTAATAGCTTATATAATTTCACCCTGAAGTAATATACTTACTAAAGGAATCATACTGTGCACAAGAGATACATCTTTATTTTCCAAATACTTCATATATCTTACTATTCTAGTTTCAGAATGATGGGTTTTAAATACAGGATGTTGCAAATATAAGGAAGTACGTTTAAATGAGGAATGGTCCAAGGATTGATTATTTAAAGAGCTAGATTTAATAATTTCTTCAACTGTCATGTTTGTAGAAAAAATTTTTAAAAGATCATTTACATCCTGTATTGTAGTTGTCTCGTCAAGAGATATACCGACTGAATTATCTGAGAAGTACCTACGAAGATATATTTATCTATAGAACTTGTAAAAAAAATATCAACCAAATAAATAAATGTTAAGACATTATAAGAGGAAAAATATTTACCTTAAGTTAATTTTGGCTTTTCTGGCATTGTCTTTTAAAATATTTACTGGAATACTTGGTGATATCTGTATAGTATCAAAAAAATACTCGTTATTTATTTTATTCCCAGCAGATTGTAAACCTTTAGCAAGAATTAATGTCAAATTATGTATTCTCGAAGCAATATTTCTGATTCCTTCAGGACCATGATACACCGCATACATTGCAGACATATTTGCTAATAATGCTTGTGCAGTACAGATATTACTAGTTGCTCTATCTCTTTTTATGTGTTGTTCGCGCGTTTGTAGAGTTAAACGGTATGCATTTTGCCCATTGGAATCTCTTGTAACCCCGACCATTCTACCAGGCATTAAACGTACAAATTCTTTTTTGCAAGCAAAAAATCCTGCGTGAGGACCTCCGTATCCAAGCGGTACACCAAATCTTTGACTTGTTCCAATGCATACATCCACAGAAAATTTACTTGGTGGTTCAATTAGAGCTAATGCCAATAAATCAGTGGCAGCACAAACTATAGTCTAAAAATGTATAATGCAATTGTAAATGTTATAAGTACATATACATGTATTACATAGATAGATTCGTTAGAGATTCTTCTATGTCTCAAAAAGTTCATTTGATACACGTACTCCATCGGCTTGAGCTTTTTTTGTAACTTCAGAGAAATCATAAATAGATCCAGTGGTATCAGGATATTGAAAAAGAATACCAGATATATCCTTCTTGCTGGTATCAATATTAAAAATGTTTCCAATTTCTAAATCAAGGCCAAGCGAAGTAGCACGAGTGGCAATAACACCAATTGTTTGAGGATGCACTTTATCAGATACAAATAATTTTTTCCTCTTATTATGCCTGTAGGCAAGAGCCAAAGCTTCTGCTGCAGCAGTGCCTTCGTCCAAAAGAGATGCATTTGCCATTTGCATTCCAGTCAAATCGCATACCATAGTCTGATAATTTAATAAGCCTTCCAATCTACCTTGAGAAATTTCTGGTTGATAAGGTGTATATTGCGTTGTCCTATAATAGAATATATTATGTCAAATTTCTGTTATCACAAATATGTATTATTGCATAGTTTGTATTAAAATTAATTTACCATCCAGGGTTCTCAAAAATATTTCTCATTATGGTATGAGGTACGCAACAGTTATGATAACCCATACCAATGTAAGAACGCCACACTTCATTCTTCTCCGAAATTTTTGTAATTCTTTTAATTAGTTCATATTCGGCTGTAACGAAAATATAATATACAATCTTATATTTATTATGATATCTAATCAAAAGTACAAAGAATTAATCAATATCGTTAAATAATACAATAAAAATGTGTAATAAAAACGTTAAAAATAATCACGATTTAAATGTGGTATTGTGTTGAAAGAATCACGTGAATGTTAGCTTAAATCACGAGATTGACCTATGACTCTAGATAAGCAACATGTGTCATAAGAAAAACTGATATGTTTCATTCAAGTAAATACATACGCATACTATATATATATATATATAGTATATATAAATTAGTATCAATTAAATATATTTAGCATATAATATATATTGTGTATTACAGAAATTAATATATAAAACAATGATGCATGCGAATAATATAATCACGATATAAATATACTTTTTTAAATGATACTATAAAAAACTTGTGTTTCTTAATTTACGATTATGATATACAAAGGGTTATCACATTTTCGTAGTTATCACTATAGTAGTCTCGTGAGTTCTCACGTTTTGTGAAGTCTTCTTGGAGATAATGTATGTGTAGAGTAATATGCGTGACTATTAATTTACACAATTATTATAATAATTTATGTCTTATGAGATTTTGATGGATATTTTTATTAAAAAGAATTACTTACTAATTGGCTGTTCGATATTTAAATCTCTAGTATGAAGAATATGATCTGGTATGGCAGTTTTGGATAATTCTTCGAGATTCTAAAATATATTTTATGTATAAATTAGATTTACCGAAGGTAATAATAGTTAAAATAATTTCTATAAAAGTCATTATGTATGTCTTACCTTAAAGCCAATAGTTTGCAACATTTGAGTCAATTCGTATTCTCTAGGTCCAATATGTCTATTTTGAAACTCATCTTTCTGAGGAAGTAGCCTTCCAATATTTGTCGTTGCAGTACTGTTATATTTATGTATATATAATGGTATTTTATTATGTTTACATAATCGTTTAGAACACCGTGTTACTCTCAAAGTACAATGCATTTTAATATTTATTAACAAACTATAAATATTACTGTACTCTACACACAGCTATTATGATTTTATTATAAAATGTCAGCACTATCAATAAGACCGAACAATATGAAGAAACTAAGAAGATTCATTACAGTAGAGAGATTTTATACTCAGTAAACTGGTATCACCAAATGATGTCACAATCACTGATTACAATATGAACTTTTCTAACCTTGAGTTATAGATCATTTAAAGTAATATTACAAAATATTATCTTTGTAACATTATAAATTTATCTTTTGAATGAAATGTATAGAAAATATTTTTCCTTTTGATAATAGAACATTTTTTAAATTTTAATGCGTTTTTACTTGCACTTACATCATCAATCAAGAAAAATCTAAAAAATTATTAAAATAAACAGTTTGTACGTACATACTTTATCAAATGTAATTCATGTTTACTACATTATAGGAAAAAAATGTTGTAATAAAAACATATTTATACTTTTACTGACATCAACGTTTGAACTCAGTGAACAATAATCAGAAGAATAAATACGAATGTATTCTTGAATCTTGTCTGTGATTACAGATGCCATTATTACATGCTACATTATATGCCAGAGAAATATAAAACTATAATAAGTTTATAGCATAATAATATTTATTTGTGAGAAGATAGAATAGGATCAGAGATATAATTAACAATAATGAATAGAAATTGTGAATTTAAGTTTTACTTCATAAACTTATCTTTATTTTGCGTTAGAATCTTAGCAGATGATTTTGCATCCAAAAATAATGTACCTACTTCCTTTATATCTTCTTTTTTTATATTTGTACGCTCATTAATTTTAGCTGTTAATGCTGCTGGAGTTAAAAGCTGCACCACATAACGTAGAGTCGTTTTTGTCCCCAATTCGCCAAGAGTAGATAATGCTTCATCATCTATTTGTAATCCCTCTGTAGTTGCTCGCAATTTTACTATTTGTTCTATCTCTGCTCTTGAATAAGGTAATGTGCGTATAATAAGCAATCGATCCAACAAATCTAGAGGTATTCCATGCGGAGATATTATATCTTCGGTTCCTCTGATCACACAACGACCACGATTTGTGGCAAATATAACTATAGGCGCTATGGCACTTTCTAAGGCCCGGTGAAGATAAGTAAACGTTTCGATATCTAACATATGTACTTCATCTATAAACAATACTCCTGGCACCAATTCAGCAATTCCTTGATCAATGTATTTATTCACTACTTTATTTATTTCCTTTCGTAGTTTATCTAAAATTATAAGAGTATGCATTAATAAGAATGACTTTACCTATACAAAAATTCTTTACTATATTTCAGAAAAAAATAAAAATAATTTTACCTGTAATTTCTGTTTTCTTTGGTTTCATAAGTTGTCCCATCATCGACATTATATCTTGTCCTCCCTGTGGTTTAGCATTTGCAACATCTAAATCATGTAAAGTTACATCTTGAATGACTTCTTTCTTCTTATGCACATCTCCTTTCGGTAATGGTACATATTCTTCTGCCTCCAAATCAAATTCTGTTGCAAAATTATCACTCCTTCCTTGTCTCTTTACAGCACCACTATTTACTTCAATATAAATTACATCCCCTGTTTCTACTTTTTCCTTTTGTAGAGATTCATATATAGAAGGATCTAGCTTTAATTGTTTTGTTCCCTTAGCTGTTTTCAAACCAATAACGACATGAGATACCGTTTTCCCATAACCACCCATAGGATTTTCAGTCTCAATAGGAGTCAATTCTGTAACTTCTCCTTCGTATACTTCTTTGGTTTCTTTGATCCTTAAGCCAATGGCTCTTCTAAAATTTTCCATAAGAACTTCTGTCTTCTTTATTTCCGAACTGTAAACCTCTGATCCTACCATAGGACAAAACGGTACCTTATTTCCAAGTTCTTGAGCAATAGCTAAAGCTATTGCAGTTTTACCGGTACCAGGAGGACCTGCTAACAAAACTGCTCGACCTGCCATCTTTTTTGATTTAATCATATCGACAACAATTCCAGCGGCCTGTAAAAGAATACATAAATATCATAAATTTATTGAAATTGTAAAATAACTTTTGCTAAAACAAAAAAAAAACTGTTATAAAAATAATAGAAAATATTGTAAAAAGAAGCTAGTTACTTTTTAATACGAAATTTAGAATAATATTATTTAACAATTTTTCCAACAAATTTCGTGTAAAAATACGTAAATTAAAGAAATAGAAAACAAAAATTCTAACCTCACGAGCCGATTCTTGGCCGACAAGACCGGCAGCAGCTTGAATAGCTGTACCATTTTCGTCAAGACCTAAACCTTTAATATGCGTATGAGCAGAAATTCTCTGCGTTTTTGCTGTACTTTTTACTTCCTCGATCTTCATAATATAATAACTTTAATATGCCGAGAAAAAAAATATCAAACAAGATCGCCCCAGTTGGTACTAGCCTGTACTTAGCATCGGTTATATCGATGCACATGCAATCACCTATTTGATCGTTAAAGTGTTTTTTTTTTTTTTTTTTTTTTTTTTTTTTTTTAATGTTTTTCCCAGTAGTGAGAAAAAGCAGTACCTAGGGTTACACGATCCCTCAACCTGTAGCAACGCCTTTATATTTTGTTACTAAATAATAGTTGCTACGGCAATGCAAATTAAACGAAACATTGCAAATATAAAAATCGACTGACGTCAAACTTTTAACATGATTATTATCATTCTAACGAGATGTATCTCAACTTGCCTCTCATTTTAAAACTGATATTATTCTGAATGTTTTATAAACTTGTATTTTGTACCACGTAAATTAATTATTTATAAAAGTAAAAATAAATCTAGAAGAAACTGTTAATATATAGACACATAACATTGTCTAATCTCTCTTTGTATTTCATTACGAGAGATGTAATATTTTATTTTTGCAACGTTTAACTTTATTCAAATTTCCCGCTTATAATAAATGGTGCTTTTGGCGGTATGTTTTTGTATTACCTCTTAAAACATAGATGGCTCAAGAGGTTATGACTTTCTCGTAAGTGCACGAACTACGATACTTTTCTATATATAATTGCAAAGAAAATTACAATTTCGGGTCCGATGCACCTGGGAAAAATTGCCTATTGCCTGTCGCCTATTTTCCGATCGCCGCATAATTTACATTAAGTTTGGTGAGGCCAAAATCCTTTACCCTAGGTGCGACGTTGACCCTTTTTGCTTCCAGATATAATAATAAAAAAAAAAAAATAATAAAAAAACAAACTAAAATTCTTTTTTTACATCGTACGATTGATTAATTTATTTTAAAAGAGCGTTAATAATTCTTTTTCTAATGAATACATATCGTATAAACTTGTAGACTTTATAACATACTCTTTATTTGTACATAAATTATACAGGGGTTTTAAACAGAGGCTTTCTTTCTTTTATTATAAATTTGGAGATAATATTCTTATTATCTTTCACCTAAAAGTGACATAAAAGTATGTGTACTTTTGTAAAATATAATACGTAGATCATAATGTAAGTTATGTGATAAGTACCTTAATATGAGCATACAAAATAATCCCAATCAATGTTAAGATCATTCCTATTACTTGGGCAATTGCTAAAGTCTCATGAAATATAATTGCTCCACCCAAGAGTGAAAAACAAAATTTTACATGTCCCACCATACTGTATCTGAATTAAAAAATTAAGCTGCATATAACATTATACTGACATTTCTTTTCATGATTAATCTAATTCAAAGGATACGTTAGAGATGTGGTTCGTTCTCTTATCCAGTAGGTTGTTAAATTTATAGCAAATGCAAGTACACCAGACAATATAACCATGACCTAAAAAAAAATAATAACCGATGAAATATACATTGTATTAAAAAACAAATTTTTTCTACCATATTTATAAACTTATACTATGTCCCAAAATGTCCAATTGTAACTAAGTGTCTGTTCAATAGGTTCTAATAATGATACAACAACAAGCAGCATAATTGAAGATAAAGGAGCCTGATAATATAACAACTGTACAGCATCCATTTGAAGCTCCTTCTGTTTTCTCTTAAGTAACTAAAACAGAAATAACAAGAGGTTTGTATCTACAAAGTATATTTCTAATATCAAACATTACAGATGCAATTACATTTAATTAAAATGAATGACTAAAATCAAACTGATATTCTTTTGATTTAGCATTTAATAATTATTTAAAAACACTGTTGGAATAGTTTTTTACAAATAAAAAAAAAAAAAATTGAAGAAAGAAACAAATGTTTTCATTAAGTACTTCTGATATTTTTGGTATATTATTCCAACTGTGGTAATAGTTCCATCCAATAAATATATTGATTGCATTCACTTTAATCATATCTTTCTCGTTCACTATCAAAAATTACAAATGCCAATAAAAATATATCGTACAATTTGATATAAAGATGTCGTAAATACTCCCAATGTTGCATAAACTGTTCCAATGACATTAAACTGTATGTCATAATAAAAATTTATTATAATGCCAACAATAATTGGAATTAACGTCAATTTCATAGGATTGCTGAAGTGTTTTTTATAAAACAGTATTTCCATTAAAATTACGCAAGGAGTCGTTAGCATTTTAGTCACTTGGTATGTTCCAATTGTATTGTGACCAAGACTTAAATTTGTTAATACAACAAATCCACAAAATGTAATGGCAATAAATAAAATCTCTCTGATATCGATATACTTAACGTCAAAGACATCCTTTCTGTGGCAAATAAGTAAACCAATAAATGTAATAAAAAAGTGTATCATAGTTAATGTCATATTAGGAAATTTTGTATGAATATATAACCATTTATTCAGTAACACAATAGCAGTAGAAAATAAAATATTCAGAATCAAATAAAATACAAAAACAAATGTTTTTTTTATTTTGTCACGCCACATTTTAATTATTAAAAGAATGTCACAATAAAGATGAATTAAATTTTAAATATTCTCAAGTTAAATCTGATAGGCATTGAATATGCCGATAATATTTTTAATTAAAATCAATCGAATCTGCATACAGATGCCGGTGCTAAGCACAGATCGTCAAGGCGCACTTTTTAACTAAGGGTTGTTCATCACCCCTGCCTTTATAATGTTTTACGCCAACAATGAAAGCAGACGTAATTCTTGACCAATTTCAATGAACAAGATCTTATTTTAAAAACGAAGATTTAATCTGAGATACCGCTTAATCGAATTTTTGAAAAAGCTTTATATTTTTTGAAAAAATCGTCTTAGATAATGGTACTTTCTCAAGAATATTTTATGCACAAATAAAACGCATTTACAAAAATACAAAAAATCGAGGTCCTAGATTAAACCTTCGTCTTTAAAATGAAACTTTGAACATCAAAATTGGTCAAGAATTACGCCTGCTATCATTGTTTGCGTACATGCTGTTTTTGACATTTTACGAGATGAAAAAGTTTCATACAGTAACGCCCCTCAAAATTTGTGGCAAAAGGGGAGAAGCTCGTACCACCATTACTGATTTCCATATCACATCGAATGGGATATGTTTGTCACATGGAGTAGCGATTATTCGTGTACGTAAATAGCTGATGCTTAGATTTTCTAAATAATTCAAAACGCAAGGAAATGCGTTAAGCGATGCTCGCATGAATAAGCGAAATCGATTACTATTTAAAGAGATGTCTATGACAAAAATAAGGAAATTTGTATCCAATGTGAAAAAGATTGTAACGCACGAGAAACTTAAAATAATATCGATTGAATATTTCAATACTTATAATTTTAATCTGGAAGAGTTGACCTTGCATAATATAAACATAAACGGTCTTTCACTAACTTTGACAATAACCCAATCAGTCTCACCTAGCACTTCGACGCGTAAACATCGACACTACCAAACTCTAAACGCGAGAACTTAAAAATTGATACTTTCGGTAATTTAATAATTATTTAAACAATCATTAATATACACGGGTATAATTAACTGATAATTAAACAATGGTACATACGTTTAAACATTAAAACGACTAAAACTCGAGAAAAACTAAAATAAATTCGCTTGAATGTTTCAATACTTTAAAATTTTATCTGGGGGTAATGGCCTTGCATAACATAAACATAAACGGCCCCTTTCTTAACTTTGACAATAACCGAGTCAGTTTAACTTTGCACTTCGACGAGTAAGCATCGAGACTCTCTAAGTCTAGACGCGAGAACTTAAAAGGTAACACTTTCAGTATTTTAATAATTATTTAAACAATCATTAACGTACACGGGTATAATATAATAATATTTAAACAACAGTACAATCGTTTAAACAATAAAAATAAAGAAACTCACAAGAAACTTAAAATAATATCGGTTAAATATTTCAATACTTAAAATTTTAATCTGGGGGTAATGGCCTTGCATAACATAAACATAAACGGCCCCTTTCTTAACTTTGACAATAACCGAGTCAGTTTAACTTTGCACTTCGACGAGTAAGCATCGAGATTCTCCAAGTCCAGACATGAGAACTTCAAACTGAAGACTTTCAGTATTTTAATAATTATTTAAACAATCATTAACGTACACGGGTATAATATAATAATATTTAAACAACGGTACAATCGTTTAAACAATAAAAATAAAGAAACTCACAAGAAACTTAAAATAATATCGGTTAAATATTTCAATACTTAAAATTTTAATCTGGGGGTAATGGCCTTGCATAACATAAACATAAACGGTCCTTTTATTAACTTTGACAATAACCGAGTCAGTTTAACTTTGGACTTCGACGAGTAAGCATCGAGATTCTCCAAGTCCAGACGTGAGAACTTCAAACTGAAGACTTTCGGTATTTTAATAATTATTTAAACAATCATTAACGTACACGGGTATAATATAATAATATTTAAACAACGGTACAATCGTTTAAACAATAAAAATAAAGAAACTCACAAGAAACTTAAAATAATATCGGTTAAATATTTCAATACTTAAAATTTTAATCTGGGGGTAATGGCCTTGCATAACATAAACATAAACGGCCCCTTTCTTAACTTTGACAATAACCGAGTCAGTTTAACTTTGCACTTCGACGAGTAAGCATCGAGATTCTCCAAGTCCAGACGTGAGAACTTCAAACTGAAGACTTTCGGTAATTTAATAATTATTTAAACAATCACTGTTCTATACGGGTATAATATAATAATATTTAAACAACGGTACAATCGTTTAAACAATAAAAATAAAGAAACTCACAAGAAACTTAAAATAATATCGGTTAAATATTTCAATACTTAAAATTTTAATCTGGGGGTAATGGCCTTGCATAACATAAACATAAACGGTCCTTTTATTAACTTTGACAATAACCGAGTCAGTTTAACTTTGGACTTCGACGAGTAAGCATCGAGATTCTCTAAGTCTAGACGCGAGAACTTAAAAGGTAACACTTTCAGTATTTTAATAATTATTTAAACAATCATTAACGTACACGGGTATAATATAATAATATTTAAACAACAGTACAATCGTTTAAACAATAAAAATAAAGAAACTCACAAGAAACTTAAAATAATATCGGTTAAATATTTCAATACTTAAAATTTTAATCTGGGGGTAATGGCCTTGCATAACATAAACATAAACGGCCCCTTTCTTAACTTTGACAATAACCGAGTCAGTTTAACTTTGCACTTCGACGAGTAAGCATCGAGATTCTCCAAGTCCAGACATGAGAACTTCAAACTGAAGACTTTCAGTATTTTAATAATTATTTAAACAATCATTAACGTACACGGGTATAATATAATAATATTTAAACAACGGTACAATCGTTTAAACAATAAAAATAAAGAAACTCACAAGAAACTTAAAATAATATCGGTTAAATATTTCAATACTTAAAATTTTAATCTGGGGGTAATGGCCTTGCATAACATAAACATAAACGGCCCCTTTCTTAACTTTGACAATAACCGAGTCAGTTTAACTTTGCACTTCGACGAGTAAGCATCGAGATTCTCCAAGTCCAGACATGAGAACTTCAAACTGAAGACTTTCAGTATTTTAATAATTATTTAAACAATCATTAACGTACACGGGTATAATATAATAATATTTAAACAACGGTACAATCGTTTAAACAATAAAAATAAAGAAACTCACAAGAAACTTAAAATAATATCGGTTAAATATTTCAATACTTAAAATTTTAATCTGGGGGTAATGGCCTTGCATAACATAAACATAAACGGTCCTTTTATTAACTTTGACAATAACCGAGTCAGTTTAACTTTGGACTTCGACGAGTAAGCATCGAGATTCTCCAAGTCCAGACGTGAGAACTTCAAACTGAAGACTTTCGGTAATTTAATAATTATTTAAACAATCACTGTTCTATACGGGTATAATATAATAATATTTAAACAACGGTACAATCGTTTAAACAATAAAAATAAAGAAACTCACAAGAAACTTAAAATAATATCGGTTAAATATTTCAATACTTAAAATTTTAATCTGGGGGTAATGGCCTTGCATAACATAAACATAAACGGCCCCTTTCTTAACTTTGACAATAACCGAGTCAGTTTAACTTTGCACTTCGACGAGTAAGCATCGAGATTCTCCAAGTCCAGACGTGAGAACTTCAAACTGAAGACTTTCAGTATTTTAATAATTATTTAAACAATCATTAACGTACACGGGTATAATATAATAATATTTAAACAACGGTACAATCGTTTAAACAATAAAAATAAAGAAACTCACAAGAAACTTAAAATAATATCGGTTAAATATTTCAATACTTAAAATTTTAATCTGGGGGTAATGGCCTTGCATAACATAAACATAAACGGTCCTTTTATTAACTTTGACAATAACCGAGTTAGTTTCACCTTGCACTCCGACGTGTTAACATCGAGACTCTCTAAATTTAAACGCGAGAACGGATATAATTTAATAATATTTAAACAATAGTACATTCGTTTAAACATTAAAAATACTCAAACTCGCGATAAGCTTAAAATAATTTCGATTAAATATTAATTTATAGATACATTAGTGATTGTTTGAATAATTTTATATTTCTCGGAAGTATTTAATATTTTAATTTTTTCTCGTATTTTTGAGTTATATTTCTATAGCTACCGAATTTTAATGATTAATCTTGTCAGTTCGGGCTAACATAGTATCCGTTTAGGTTGTTCTTAGATTCAGATATTATATTTTTAATTTTCCCATATTTTTGTTTTATAGATCGAAAATTGACGTGTTCGCGGGCCTAGGGCGGCCATTACAGGTGACGTAACGCGCATGCGCGTGGGTCTGTTAAGCTGCCGCCATTGGTTATTCCGCCATTTGTAATTGTGCCGCCGTACCGTTCACAGGAGACCTTCGTCGTCCGTTAATTACAGGTAATTAATATATTATTTTTTAACGTACATCTTTATTTTATATATCAGTCGATTTCCAAACATGCGATTTTCACGCATGTATGTTGACAAGTCGTATCATCGTCTCGTTTAAAAGATATACGCGAAAATAAAATCTGCCTTTTGAAACCTATGACGTCACATTTCTTTCTCCGATTTTCAGCTTTATTTTCGCGATATCGATACTTTTCTCGTCTTTCAACGATGCTCTAATTAATAATTCTTCGTTAATTAACCATGCCCGATTGTATTTCGGCGTATATACGAGTTTCATATATATACGTGTAGATATTTTTTTTACGAGTAAATCAACAAATACTCCTGCACACACGTATATATATTCGCATACAATTAATTTTCTATTCCACTAATATCAATCTGTATTTTTTCAGCTTTTCGAGTAGTTTACGAACCATAAGAAGAAAACTACGTGGTACGGCAGAAATAATATTTGAAACGCAATCGTCCGGTACGCACACGTAAGTCTATATATTTTTAAATAAATACGACGATACTTTTAATCGAGAGAGAAAAAGAAAGAGAGAGAGAGAGAGATTAAGATATAAATAATAAATAATAGCTTGATAATCCGATTGATAGCTTGATTCCGAAAATTTAGGAAACATGTTTATATAGGCAAAAGCAGATATAAACAATTAAAGCGGTGTTGCCGTTCGTCCTCCGCACGAGTAGCTTTCCAGACGTGTTTGAACCTGTTCTCGCTTCGTTAATTCCCGTTCGTTTACCTTATTAATATTATATAGAATATTTTAAAACTTCATTTACGAATCATTTAAGGATTATTCATCTTATTTTATATCATATTAGACTTCGGTATACGTAGCATTCGTTGCGTTGAATAAAAAGGTCGCATTTACACGTTATATACATATACATATTTATTCATAAATTTAATCAATTTTATTCTATATTAATAATACTCTTGGGTTTTTATAAATTTATAAATGGATCTCCATACGCAGCTACCTCCATGTGGTGAGATCCGGAAGTCGGTATTGCGAACGTTTATGTTTTTTACATAATACAACGTACGCACTACCGGGCCAAAGGCTGACGTTCGGTGCATTAGAAAATATTTTTGATAAAATTTTAATTCGTTAATAATTTTTGCAATATATTTTACATTGAATTTAAAGAATATTAAGAAGCACCGAGAATAATAAAAATTTAATTAAGGTATAACAAGAGTTAAATTAAAATAGAATAAAATTTCAAGATACGTTTAATCGCTTAATTAAATATTATAAATATTATAATTTTAATGTTACAGCTCCTTGTCTAGTTTTACTTCGATGCTATATCTATTCTGATTTATAGGTATCCATGCAATTACTATATTTCTGTGAACATATCCCTATCGCGATCATATCCATTTTTAAACGATAGATACAACGCGATTTTTTGATCGTTTGCTTTTACATATTGATTTATCACAATATAGCTTACAAATTTTGCAGTTACATCTTTTGAATGGTATCTTTTTATTATTATAGCATGCAAAAGATGTAATACAAATTTATAATTTTAGATCATGTAGTTTGAATAATATGATATTTAATATTTTCTACTCGGTATACATAATATTTAATACGACAGAAGTTGTAAAAGCAAAAGCCACAGCTTGTTTTACCAATTTTTTCTTTGACAGGTCTTCAGTTGTTGATCGCGCGCAATGCGATCTTAGAGTCAGTGCTTGTGCGAAATGTAGTTTGATTGTTTTGCAACCGAACGAGTTGCTTTAAAAATAAAATAAAATAAAATAAAATCGCGAATTAGAGTCAGTGTTGTTCGCCGATTAGAATATCTTGGTCGCGTTAGTAAAACAAAAAAACAAGAATTTATGTCATATTCTTGTTAAAACTATTTGTTCGCCCCGCGTTGTTAGAATCATTAACACACTTTCGGCCAATTCGGTGGAAGAGGATTGCGTTCGCTATAAATATTGTAATGGTCGAAAGTGTGAATTTAAAACATTCATCCTCTGCATCTTTAACGACGACTGTAAGGCTTCGTCTGGATAGAATCACATGTAAGTATATATTTCTTTCTTACAATCGTTACCTCACATATCATTTTAATCGTTCGAATAAAATATTTTTTGATCGTATTCATTTCATTAAAGATATTCTATCTATTATACATGGGACATATAATTAATCTTTTTTCTGTACGACTTTAATTACAGAACAATCAACGTATCGTCGATTCAACGATTCAACAATAATTTCAACCAACTTCACGACTTCGTTCGACCTACGTCGAGGGGGACGAGTGTTTTGGAGCCATCGCAGAACTTCTCAAGTAGTAAGTGAACAATTTTTAAGTTCCTCCGGTGCCCATCATGCCGAGGATGAAAGGTCCATATCGGCACGGGTTACTGGTTGTATTCGTAGATGTCTTTCGTTCGAAACGAGCAAAAGTGTCCGTGAATAAGATCTTTTGATTTTATTCACGAGTGGTTCCCTATATGTGTAGTTAGCTCTTTTATTGCCAATTTTTTATTTATATATATATATATATATATGTCAGGCTAGGGTCTTCTTGTTTCAAAATCGTTCAATTAACAGTGCCGTTAATTAGCACTTTTTTTCGTCTTTGCTCGCGATAATTAGTAATGAAATCGGGCATTAATTTACCCGATTTCGTTTAAATAAAGCATATAACGTGGTTTACGTTAAATGCATTGCTTCGTACTTAGTCTATTTAATCGCGATTTACTTCGATATTTTGATATATCGATTTACCAACAAATGAGCAAGAAGACAAACCCCTTCCGCGACGGATAGATTCTGTCAATTAAATGGTGGATCATAATCCCCGTTCTTTCATTAGAACAGCCATTTAATGAAAGGAATCGTCCGAGGTTGTTTTTTAATATAAATTAAATATTTCAATAAATTAAAGTTTTCAATAAAGTAAATTTTTTAATAAAGTAAATTTTTCAATAAATTAAATATTTCAATGAATATTTTCTCGTAGAGTCACAGTCCGCTTAGGCCTAGTTTATAAGTTAATCATTTTTTTAGATCAGGATTTTCAGCGCTAATTATACTAATACCCGTTTCTCCCCCCCGTGCTTTCTGCGTTCTCATCCATGCGTTTGCCCAGGTGTTACTCGTATGGATGAGAAACGGTTAGCGTGGGTTAGTTATATAATAGTTTTAGATTTCCTTTTGGCGACTGTCATTGTGCTGGTGATTGCAACGATGTACCTTGCACCTGTATGTGCGTCTTAGGTGGTGCATTGTACATCGTTTCGCGATAACTTTTTAATTAATAATAAATAAATATAAATATCTTATTATATTAAATATCGTTTTGCATAGAGTTACCACATTGTTCTGTGGAAAATTATAAATACTCGTATGTAGTACTAGTATCCATGTGTATACTAGTATGTACTAGTATTTTTGCTTTAGTCATATATGCAATAATCATTAGCCTTGGCAGTCGATTACAGCAATTGGTACGTACCCATAATATATTAGAACAATACGCGGTTGAACTGGGGTGTCGGAGGTGCCCCGGGGCATGCTCTCTAGTGTAGGCTTTTGCACCCTGGTGGTATGTGAGAGAACCGTGGAGTGTGTGTGTTGGTGTGAATGCTTTGCACTTTTTAAATATAGGTGATAGGCAGGCAGGTAGCATACTTTTTCTGAGTGAATGTGAACATTTATATTATATAAGTAGGTAGAGACCGGAAGACGTTGGATCCGATTCTCACTCAGGAGTGAGATGTCCCGTCTACGGGGATTCGCGAAGTTTCAGCAAATTTTACGATCTTTCAGTTCATCTGAATGATCTTTTATTCTTTTCTTTTTTTAAAGATTTTTTGCTGACACTTCGCATCGCACGATTTGTATCAGTATAAAACAGTTCGAAAAACTTTGCACCCAATGAGAACATTAGATAGCATCCCGTATCTTTTGAACTTAGCAAAGGATTTCGAACTTGTTCTATACTTAGTTATAAATTAACGCTTGCACATCGCGATTCTTTAAATATTTACGAATATGTATATATAATATAATATATATTTTTTTTTTTTTTCGTAACTTTTTACCGAAACTTTTTTCATCTTTCAAATGCAAGCAGTTAATCTTAGTTTGTAATAGGTTCATCGATTAGAATGAATATTATGTCTGCTGGAGCATTCGATTAAATGTGCCTGTGTAAATGTGCACGGTTGGTGGATTCTTTGAGTCCATTGATTGTCCGCAGGCTAGGATAGCTTAACGGTATATAAGTAAAATATTAATGAATCTTTCATTTTTCTTTTCTTTTTTTTGTTTTTTTTTTGTTTTTATTTTTTTTTTGTTTTTTAATGAATCAATAAGGAAATAAATAAATAAAGATCATTAGAAAATCGAGACGCACCCAGGTAGAATAGGAACGCAGTTAAGGATACGCGTTGGGATTCGTCAGTGCCGTTTGGGGTGATGCATTCGCGAATTTTGCCATGCCTCAGTGGTTTGTCTATTTAGAAGGAATCGATACTTTACGTCGCAAGCACTTACCGCTCGTTAGGTTAAATTAAATAAAAAACAAAAAAAAACAACCAGCGAACCAGTATTGTTTACTTCCCAACTCCTTTTAGCTTGCGTCTATCGCGTCTCGTTAAAAATGCGTGCGTTAACACGAGCGGTTTGAGTCTTGTTGCGTAATGTGAGATCAGGTCGGGATAGGTCGGTTTTAGATTAGGGACGATTTCATTCTTATAGCACAAACCACTGCGGCATGTCAATTTTTGTGGGTGCGTCGCTTCGAACGGTAGGGCGTTTTTTGACGCGTAAACTTTTCATGCGTCGCACGTAGGGAATGCTCCAATGCAGTGGTTAGGGCACGAAGCAAGAAGAGGCCATGTGCCGAAGAGGCCCCCACAAACTGTGGCTCAAGAGGGCAACTATCGACTACGAGTCATTTTTCGAAGGTGGTCGGCATGTCGAACCCTTCGTTAATGGCTCGTGGTCTTATCAAAATCCCATTTACCCTTTTACCACGTTGACACTTATGCTCGTAGTAGTTTGTTCCTGGATCGGAGATGATGGACCATTCCATCTCCTTGCTACGGTGTTCCGCACTCGCGTACGGTCTTTTTGCTAATTAGAGTCAAGCTTTTTCAATGTCATTATTAATTAATAGAGTCTTTGCAATTTTTTTTTCTTAAAGTAAAGTCGAGTCATTGAGTTTTTCCTTTAAAAGTAGAGTCAATTTTTCATTTTAAAGTATAGTCTTGTTGTCCCCCTTGCATTTGTTTTTTTTTCTTTTATTTAAAGTCGAGTCGCCCACCCTTTAAATTTTAAATTAAAGTCGAGTCGCCCACCCTTTAAATTTTAAATTAAAGTCGAGTCACCCTCCCTTTTAAATTTTATATTAAAGTCGAGTCCTTGCATTTTAAAGTTTTAAAGTAAATAAAGTAGAGTCATTTCTTAGATTTTTAGTTTAAAACTAGAGTCACGCTCGTTAATTATTGTGTGGACGTCCGTGGCCTGCAGCAGCATTGGCACTCAGGAGTGCATATGGATTACCCAAGCATGTTGATTTTTAATTCAGAATAATCAGATATTTTTTTTCCCCCTTTTATTTTCATAACTGCATAATGTGTATGTATATATACGAGATATATACATACTTCATACCTACATGTCAACATAGTACTACCGCGGGTCGCTCAATGGCCCATATGCGGTAAATAATGTGAAGGCAGGATTGTAAAATCATTTTTACAATTTCCTAATTTCACATTATCATCATCGTCATCATTATCATCATCATCATCATCGTCATCATCATCATCATCATCATCCTTTTGTAATCAGACTTTCATTATTCTGATTATTCCGTTTATTCTGATTATTTTGTTTATTCTAATTATTCTGATTATTCTGATTAAAAATCTACAAGACTTGATGATTGACAATGAGTAAGGATAATATGCCTGCATTCAGGAATGCAGATGAATATATTATAGTAAGGATACACATTTCTTATTCAGAATGATCAAAAGTAAATAAATGAACGAAAGCACTGATGAAGATACTTAATGAACAAATATTTAAATATTTCGCAATATACTTTTCAAGAAACTAAAGTTATCTAATAATGAATAGAAAAACTATTCTTTTGTTCCATATATAATAATTTAATTATATTTAAACAGTGCAATTAAATCAAAAGACATTTAGAATCATTCTGATAAGAAATGTGTAAGTCTTGCTAGGTGAATAAAACGAAACGAATGGCAGCCAGCACTCAGGAGTGCATATTACAATATGTCAAGGGTATCCATTTTTATTCCAAAATGTATCAACAAATGAATATGAAATGAGAGAATTAATAAGTATATATGAGAGAGAAAGAGGGAGAGAGGAAGAGAAAGAGGAAGAATTTTTATTTTATATATATATGAAAGTTCCATAAGAAATATTTAGAAGATATAAATAATATTAACAAATGTGAGAGAAATATGATTATTTTTGGAATAAAAAATGGATAAGTCTTGGTATATAAACGAAGCGATTGAAATGGCTTGCCCGCACTCAGGAGTGCATATGATAGGTTCACAGTAAGTACATGCCTGCATTCAGGAATGCAGATGAACATATTACAGTAAGGATATACATTTCTCGTTCAGAAAAATACAAAAATACATAAGAGAAAGTGCACTCGTATATATTCAATGAAATACAATAAATGATAGTATATAATTAATAAATTTTTAAATTTTCTACTTTCATAATGTTTCGTTCAAAGAAACGAAATTAATATAATAAATAAATCAAGAATATTTCATACCCTTCCTAATACAATACGTATATATATATTTAAGTAGAATGCAACTGAACGAAAAGAATTTGTATTTTTCTGATTAGAAATGTATAAATCTTACTGTGCGAGCGATATGAGATATTGAAATGAACAGCCTTGCACTCAGGAGTGCATAATATATGTCAAGGGTATACATTTTTATTCCACATTATTTAAAAGTGATTATCAAATGAAAGATTTTGTAGATACATAAAAATTTATATTTTGATTATATAATATATTAAATAAATATAATTATTTTGGTGGAATAAAAATGCATAAGTCTTGGTATATAAATGAAACGAATGAAAAGGCTGTCCCACTCAGGAGTGGGGAAATAGTTTAGAATAGGGACAGGCCTGCATTCAGGAATGCACCTGGTATACTCAAGCGTATAGATTTTTATTTCAGAATAATATTAATTTTTTTCTATGATTATTACTATGTAATAACTCTATAAAATAGATAACCACGAGTTGTATAACAACTCCATATATCGTAACCATCGTCATCTTATTATACAGATTCTAATTATTCTGATTAAAAATCTATAAGACTTGATGTAATTATAGGGAAGTCAGGATCCGTGTTAAAACAAGCAGTGGCAATGAAATAAATTCATAAGCATATATATGCAAGAATATATTGAAACTTTTTTGTCTCTAATACGCGTAATATTGTTCTATTTCATATACATATACAAAATACATGGTTCTAAAATTGTGAAATTGTATTAATATATTGTTTATAATTTAATAGATAAAAAGTGTCTTACATGTAAACGATGTAATGTGTACATGAGACACTTGATGTAACTGCATATTTCGCGTTAGTATAAACGTAATAATATAAGATATATGCATTTTATCGATTAAATATAGATTTGATCTCGTTATGGATATGTTTATGGCAGTATACAAAATTGCGTATGCATTTTGTAATACGAGACAAGGTGCAGTATATGTTTGCTATTTTTCTTGTTTTTTCCTTTTTTTTTTTTTTTTTTTTTTAAACGCGGCTTAATTCTTAAATATTGTCAAATATTTTCAATTCTTTTCCTTTTTTTCATAACGTATCTTGAATAATTTCTATCATGTATCTGTAGTTATATTAATTAATTGACAATTGATTATACAATTAGATCCACGCATAATTTCATATTTTTATTTAAATGTAGAACTTGTTTTCTAATGCATCGAGAATTCTACATATTCAGTGCTAATTTTTTTTCCATTTTAATTTTGTTTTTTCCATTTTAGTTTTCTTTTCCATTTTAATTTTCTTCCCCCTCTTATTTCAGCATTACAATCTGTGGCTAAATATATGCATATAAAATTTTTAATTTATTAAATTATCAAAATTATGAAAATGTTTAGCCACGGATTGTAAATATTATTTTGTCTTTACACACATGCGTTTTTATATAGTTTTCTGTTACAGAAAGGCATCCTTTTAACGTTCCTGGGTTAAATATTGGAAAATATCCCTTCACGTAGCAGTGGGTATTAACAAAAGTGTTGGAAGTAATATTTCAAGATTCGTCATAATATCATAGTATAGCACGTTAAAGTATTTATTCGTTTGAAATATTAACAAAACTTTTTAATCGATCTAAACAGAGTCGATTTCTGTTCCAGGAAATATCATCTAAATCGGCAAGATCTGATTCAAGCTTCGTTGGTAGTTCTTTTCGTTCGTAAGAGTGTTGTGTGCATGTGTATGTGTTTGTGTGTGTGTGTATGTGTGTATACGTATAAAATAACTCATATTCTAATATATTTTTTATTTCCAGAAAGTAATAAAATTTCTCATGTCCATAATATTCGTTCATTATATAAAATGTGCTAATTGTTTCGACTGCTTCTTGTTTAATTATAAAATGTTTCTGATGCTTTGTATTCATAGGTGACTGTGGACAGCAGAATGATAATTTTTTAATATGCAATTTATACATTATTTCAATTGCTTCTTATTTAATTATGAAACGTTTTTGACGTTTTATGTTTACAGATGGCTGCAGGATTATTATATGAAATTCACACATTATTTCGATTGTTTCTTGTTTAATAATCATGAAATGGTTTAGATGTTTTATGTTCACAGGTGACTGCTGATTTGGAATATGAAATTTGCATATTATTTCCATTGTTTCTTTATTAATTATGAAATAGTTTAGATGTTTTATGTTCACAGATGATTGCTGATTTATTATAAGAAATTCGCATATTATTTCGGTTGCTTCTTATTTAATTATGAAATGGTTTAGATGTTTTATGTTCACAGATGATTGCTGATTTATTATAAGAAATTCGCATATTATTTCGGTTGCTTTTTATTTAATTATGAAATGGTTTAGATGTTTTATGTTCACAGGTAGCCATACTATTTACATCATATGAAGATATAATTCATCATATGAAGTATATTATTATATGTTAATAATTAGATGATAAGATAATATATATACTGCGACAAAACATTATATTATTTCTGTTGTGTGATAGATAATAAGATGGTATCTATATAATATTAGATATTCTTATTATGAAATAATATTGAATGAAATGCATAATTTTATATATAAGGTGTATTATAGGCGTATTATATATATATTATTGGCGTATTATATATATATTATAGGCTTATTATATATATATTATAGGCGTGTTATATATAAGGTATATTATACGTGTATTATATGCGTATGTTAAGCGTTCCGTTGTATTTTTAATTTCAATATAATGTACATTTATGCGCGGTGTGTCCACGTTAGTTTAAAGGGAATAGAATTCCATATGAAGGGCTCTATTCTTTACCGGGTACGTAGGTCGATGTCAAACGGATTCATAAATTTTCGTCTAATCGCGATTGATTAGAAAAAAGTTTGTGATTCGTTTCACGATTGTTTCTTTCTTTCTTTTTCCAAATTATAATAGTTATTATTGAATATGTTATAATAATGATATTATATATAATTGATTTTATATAATTCCAAAGTAATTGATACTAACAGTAGAGTCTTTAGCCCGTGGGTCTCCATATGCAGCAACCTCCATGTGGTGAGACCTGGTAATCGATATTACTTGCGATATATGATAATTGTAAATAACGCAAGTACTGTCGAGCTAATGGCTGCATTTATATTCAATCAAAATTTATTTTTTTCTATTGTTCCATATTGTTCATTTCTCATGTCTCAAAAATTATTTTATTATTGAATATATTCTTTATTAGATCTGTTTTGAAATTGTTATATATTATATTATATATATATATATATATATATATATATATATATAATAAACATAAAGTTAGATATTATAATAAACATAAAGGTGAGACCTGGGTCGGTAATACTTGCGATATATTGAATGTTAATTGTAAATCATGTAACGCAAGTACTACCGAGCGAATGGCTGCATATTTCAACGTATTTACAAAATCCCAACAATCTAATTGTGATTAAATACTTAAGTACAAACACTTTACAATGTCAATAATACTTTTACAGGCAAGGAAATAAGATATAGTTAAATTCAAAGATAATAGCATTAATTTTTACTAATTAATACATGCTTATCTATTGTTACGTTAAATGCATGGTTGGAACGGCATTTTTAGTTCATATTTTGTCCATACTTGTCGCTGAAGTCAACATGCTTCGAGTGATATGTGATGAGCGGCTTTAAATCGAAATTGATTTGACAGACTCGTCCCCGGTGTTATTTTTAAAAAACTTTTTAAATCAGTACTGCCTAAAACAATAGGCCTATATAAGAAATAAAGAACAGTTGCAAATACTACAAATTTGAACAAAATCAATTAAGAAATTTTTCCATGGCGCCTCCGCATGTATATACTCATTCTTCTGACAAATATGAACTTTAGAAAGGAAAACCAATCCCGTTCTACTCTGAGGAATGAAATGATTTTTGTGTATCAACCTTAAATTTTACTAGAAAGTACCGCGTTTGATACCCGCTAAAATTTGTGTGAATGTTGTGTGATGTGAATAAAAAATAAAGATTTTTGTTGTATGTTTAAAATTAAAATATGGTAGAATATTCTTTAGGATATCGAGAAGTTGTTCCAGACCAAACTTTACCTACGAAATGGAAGGAAATTATTTTAAATACAGGTGAGCGTACATAACCTTGCACAACAGCTCAATAAAAGTAATGTATATTTATATAAATTAAATAATAAAATTGATACAAACACCAAAACAATAATTTCAAATATGCAATACTTATATTTATGTACAATTATTATAATTCATAAAGAGTTGTTCAAAGAATTTGTTTACAAGTTCGTCTAACCACAATATTTCATGCCTACCCGGCATCATCTTTTTTGATAAGTTTCTTGAATGAAATAATATAGGTAATATTTTGTTTAGGTGGAAGTCAAAGTACTCTACAAGATATAAAGGTACCAGAAAGAGCTGGTGGTTATTCTTATAAAGATAATTCTAAATATTTCACACGTAATCGTTTTATTTATTGGAGAATATCCCATGATGTACTTGAATTAGTTGAACAAAGTTTAGATGTCAATCTTGTTAAAAACAGAGTAAGATATAAATTCACGGGCACTCCGATTCTAGATGGTATTTCTATACATGAGACAGTAAATTCTGTTATTATATTGGTAGTAACAGTTTCTAGTGTACATAAACTTTCATTTTCACATCCAGATAAAATTCATAAACAGGTAAAAGTTTATAATTTCCAAAATTTAAGAACAGATGGTTTATATGTGATTATATGATTTATTTATAGTCAACAAAGAATTTCGTTTTATAGGAACAAGAGCATCATGCGGATGTTAATGTTCAATCGATATTTAGTGAAGCGTCTGCACAAAGTGCTCGTGATCCGCATACATTTCATATCATCACTAGTGCTGGAAATACAAGTAGGTAGAAATTTTTATTATTATAGCTCTTGTAATCTTCCTGAATCAATATATTTAATTGATATATTCGTACAATAAATATATTTTTATTTATACTTGTATAGATGCTCCAGTGTCACATGCAGCAACATCTTGGTTAACATTACAAGATGAAGCATTATTTGCTCTCGCTTATAACTCAGGAACTATATTACTTTTAAGACTGGACATAGTTACAGGTCTTGTACATTCAAATGAATTGAAACAAGATTCCATAGTGCCAAGATTTCTGAGTGGTATAGCTACTGCTTTCAGAGGTCGTAATTCTGAAGCTCACGTTGCTATCTCACTTGTTATACATAGTTATGGCAATGATACATATTTATTTGCTTTATGCCGAGAAGGGAATATACGCATGTGGTCTTGTAACAGAAATCAATGTGTATTAGTAACTAATACTGCAATTGATAATCATATTGCTTCTCAAGGAATTCAAGGACATATGTTGAGAAAAAGTTTGAGTTCTAATAACGAATTATATTTAGGAACTTTTTTAAAGTTTGGAACAAGTTGTGAATTTAGTATTCTCAAACCAGTCCAGGAAAATGGTATATTTAAATTTATCAGACTGTGTACTTTGTTCTCACCAGATGTATGTATTATTGTCGATATTTGTTGTTTATAATGAGTTCATAATTAAGACAGTTTATATATATATATATATATATAATTATTTACAGCAACACCTTGTAGATTTTTCATTTACTAATACACATTTATGGGCTGTATGGAGAACAAAAGATATGGACAGTGTTGCAGTAACTCATGCCCATTTACCAGTAAATGGAATGCATATCAATTCTGAGTGGGAAACGGTAATCTTGGAACAACCACCAGATAGAGACTATATCGTAAGCGATCCTGGCACAGATCCTAGACAAGCCTACATTAGTTACATTTTTCACCCAGGACAATTTTCTTTAACGGATATTACCAAAGCACTTAGTATTTATAGAAAATCAAATCTCATTGCTGATACGAGATTATCACCGGCGGTTTTAAAAGAACGAGTTTGCGTCGCAGTACAAGCGGAAATACAAGCCGAAGTTATGGATTATGAATTGATGGATGAAGATTATTTGGAGATTGCTAATCGTTGTTGGTCAAAATTTTATTCATGTGTTATTCAATATCATTTAAATGGTACAAGACCAGTAGGTTTACTATTGCTACCAGACGTTTTTGGTGTAGTTCTATTAAAAAAGTCGTCATTTTCATTGCTAAGACCAATGGAAGCATTAGAGCATTTGATGCTCTGTAATGACAAGTCATACACATCCCGCTTTAAGACAACGCCGGTTTTATCACAAGACGAGGACATATGCCAAGATCTGATCACTTTAATGACAAGTTTAGTAATGTTGGAAGAACAATTATCTGAAGAACTGAAGACTGGAATAGAAAGAGAATTGTACCATTTAAAAAGTCCAGATCTTATTATTGATGATATGATATCAAAATTAATGTTAGAACCAGAAGATCCTGTAAGTGTATTGTTATGTTTTATAATTTTTAATATGTCTTTTTTAATTGTTTGTAATATGTTTTTATTTTTTTTTTTTTTTTTTTTTTTTACCAGTTGTCTAACTACGATTTCCAATCAGAACTTTATCGCAAATTGGCGAATGTAAAGGATATTTCTAGTGCAATGGCTATGTTGTTGGAGGCATTGACATATGACCTAGGACAACCAAATAAATTACAACTCGAAAATAATGGTCCGAATGCTTCTAAAATTTTATTGAATGTCAGTCATTTATTTGGAAGCCAATTGGGTATTTCTGCAATATCAGAAAGTATTTCCCAAATTACACTTCTTAGATTTTCCATTTGTAGAAGCTTATTAATTTTACAACAATTTGTACTACTTCGACCCGAGTTATTCGATTCAAGATCATTGCATTCCATTAAATCATCTCTAGCACCAAGAACAGTTGTACTTATGCAAGCATATTATGTCGTCGTTTGGATATGCGAATGCACTGCTATGTATTCGCCTGCACAATCATTACTGTAAGTATATCATCATTTTAATATTCTTGAATATACTATTTTCGTATGATTTTTAAATTAATTAAGAAATATTTTAGTGAATCTAGCTCTCAACGTTTATCAATATTATCTCTTGCGGATTCAAAAACAAATACTGGACAGAGACAACTTCGATCTTTGTCCCTATTAGAATTATTTATATGTAGTATTGGTGCACAACATGCACACACTTTAATGGCTAATGCAAATATGGATCCTTCTACTTTAATACCATGGCATTATGGCATGTTGACACATATTACTCTTATAGCACAACTTATGTATCCTTTTTGTGTTCATATTGTGTTTATATTATCTTAATTTTTTTTTCAATCGATCAATCATGCTTTCTTAACTTTTTTGCTTAGATGGCCAATATCGGGAAATTTTGTTTTTCCTGAATGGTTACTCTCTAGTTGTCAGTTTTTATTAGTTCAAGAATATGTTAGACTTCTCAATACATGGTGCGAATGGAACAGTGCATCTAGGAAATTTATATTAGCAGTTGCTTTGCTAGAAATGGGAGAGTCGCAGAAAGCTTGTGATCATTTTTTACGAGCTTCAGGAGGAATTTTAACAGATTCTTTCTTAGCCGATATTTTGTTGAGCTCTAACATAACTTCAGAAAATAATGCTTTAACTCAATATTACCTTAAAGTTATTAAGTTATTTGAAGAACATAATGCAGCAGATTGTATAATTGAACTCACTGAAACAGCTATTTCAGTAGCTGATAAAGATGATCATAATTTACCGACTCTCCATTCTATATTATTTATACAACACCTTAATTTGGGTCATCACATCGAAGCTTATCATTGTTTAAATTCAAACCCTGATGCGGCGCGAAGAGTTGATTGTTTGAGACAATTGATCATAACTCTCTTTGAAAGAAAAAAATTAATTGATTTAGTATCATTTCCATATGTTGATATGTATGAGGATTTAGAAAGAATAGTAGAAGGCAGAGCTAGAAGTGTTGATTTAATGGAAAATAATTATTATAATTTCTTATATAGTTTTCATGTAAATAAAGGGAATATGAGGAAAGGTAATTTTTATTTTATAATACATATATCAAAATGATATGATTAGGTAATTCAATGTAAGACAAATAAAATATATCTTTATTGGTATCATATATGTTATTTGTTAATTTACTAATATGAACTTATTTTTACAGCTGCATCTGTGATGTATGAGCAAGCCATGCGTTTAAGTCAAGAGTCTCATTCCGCACCAATCATATCGAGACAAGCACAATGTTTATTAGCATGTATTAATGCTTTGCATTTGGTGAGCGAAAAATATAGATGGATTGTTAGACCTGTAATTGAAGAAAGCTTCCTGGATGAACCAAATCCACAAAAGAAAAGAGATATAGACGATACAGAGATACTACATTATAAGATAAAAAAGCAGGTGGAAGTTTTGGAGTTGGCTGATATAAAAAAGGAATATTATATAGTAGACGCAAAATTGAAATTATCTAAAATGAAATCGGAAACGCATATTGTTGCGCATGCAAGTAAGATTACAATTACTTTTTATTAATATAAAATTCTATAATTCTTATAAACTTCATTTTTTATTTTATCTTTTTATTATTAAACTCATATAATTTGTTACAAAACAATTATCAAATTTATTTAGGTCCATCTGAGCTTAATGTTATTTTATCAAGTATTGGTTTATATACAACCGCTTTACACTTATGTGATGTTTTCAACCTACCTAAAAATTCTATATTTGAAAGTTTAACATCTCAGTGCGTAAGATTAAGTCAACATGAAGATCCAAAAGCTTGGGATTGGCTTGTACAAAATGATATCTTTGGTAAATGCTAAATTTGATATAAACAATAATATATATACATAACATTAGAATTATATTTCTTTCTAATGATTTTATTGTTTGCAGATATGGGAGTAACTAATTCTAATATTATAAATACTACATGGAGCTTGCTAAAATGTCTTTTAGAAAAACATGAAAAGGATAAAAGTACTGATCTTCATAAATCAATTTCTCGAAAACTTCTTCAAGATGGAGCATTTTTACCAGAGTGGTTATTAATGTCATACAAAGTATTTATTAATAATTAATAATATTAATATTTTTTTAAATATATAATGTGTTATTAGAGATTAATATTAATAATAATTTGTTTTTATTACAGAAAAGAAATTCTGCTGAATTACTTCGACTGATGATAAATACAGGTCGTGTATTGGAAGCGAGTCAACTTGCAATAGATTATATAAACGCAGTATTAGGTAGTGGAAAAGAATATTTTGGATTGGAAACTTCATTATTAGCTACCGCTCCACCAGTTTGGTTACCGTTTAATACATTGGAAGTTCTGTTATTTGAACTCAAACATGCAAGCGAAGAGGATCTAATTTATGTTGAGGTATATTCATTTTCTTTAAAAATGTATTAATGCGTAATTCTACTAATATTTATTTTTTCACAAATTATAGAGTTATCAAAAATTACAAAAAACATTGGATAACTACATAAAAACATTAAACCGTGTTTCAGAAGATATGATACGTATCAAAATGTTTAATAAATGTTAACAGTAAGTAATTAATTAATTTTTCTTTTACAATCACACATTACAATTCAACATTTACAATCATAATTTTATATAATATTTAGATTCAAATATTTTATTACATTTCAAAAAGAATAGATTCAATTGTTTTATTATCTGAAATGTCTAAATATCTCATTACATCAGTCTTTATCTCTACCAAAAAAAATTTATATGAGAATATATTTTTTTTATATGAAGCGACACAAATATATCAAGAATACATTGGTGTATGATTAAGTGATACTAGTGTCACAAATATAAGAATAATTACAAGAATCGCAGCAACAATTGCAGCAACAATATGTGGACATCTTTTAAATAGTACCTATAATAAAGATTCATTTATTTAATACATAATTACAAAGATGATTTAGTATTAATTATTCTATTAATAAAAAAAAAGGATCATAAATTTTACCATTAATATAACTACTACGGCAAGTACAAAAATTGAGCCAAATGACAATAAAAATGATGCTGTCCTATAATGTCGCTGTATTTCAGCATCTGTAGAATATTAAAATATATAAAAATTAAAAAATAAAAAGATACATATTATATATAAGTAATAGCAATATGTAATAAAAAGAAAAGTATAAAAAAATAATAAACTAAAAATTTAGTATATATTGAATTTATATATTTGTATATTTGTAAACAGATATATAAAGTATTTTACCATTATGCCAATGTGTTTTGTATAAGTAATGAGTGGGTACATCGGATCTTTTTCTAATATTTGCGGTTCTTATAATTTCAGAAGAAAGCAAGCTTTGATTATCCACAGGCTGTTCATCATCTATGGTCCAGTTTCCTGTCATGTATATATTGTTGATATCAATGTTTTATCACTGATATTATACAATAGATATAATACAAATTTATTAAAAAACTATTATTACATTTTCTAACCTCTTGTATGTTTTTACTTTGTGACAACAATAATACGCTTTCATTACATTTATTCTTATGTTATAAATTTGAATTTATACGTATAAATGATTTAAATCTTTTTACATATGTATTGTCAATATCGTTAATGAATAATTTAATTTATATTATTAACATTTTAATTTCATAATAATAACTTAAAATACTTTTTGACGTACATAAGAATCTAATCATATTTTTATAATCTAACATCATCTTTCAATATAAAATACATATTTTTAGAATAATTTTAATTCATAAAATCGAAACTGTGTATAATTCGCGCCAATAACAATGACCAATCCTCATCCAGAAGTACAAACATTTTTACAACGGAAGTCAGTACATACTTATTTTTAAATTTACACGTAACATACATATATTTTTTTATTTCTGACTTGCTTTTTCATCTATAAAATATTAAAGTTCGTGTTAAGAAATATCTAAACATTTCAATACGCGTATTTATGTATATATGTGTTATTGATATTACATAAAAATGGTAAAAAGGATTAAATTACTTGTAAACATTTTCAATCTATTAACATAATCATTTTTCAAGATACGATCATAGATAATTATTAATTGCAATGTATAAATATAAAAAACGATATATATATATATATATATATATATATATATAACTATTCAAAAAGATTTTACCGAATAATTTAACTCTATCTCTAATCAATCATGACTTTCATTTGTCAATTTAGATACATTTAAAATACTTACCCCAAAACATAAACATCGTCGTATAAAAAATTAAATAAAACTATTGTTAATGATTTCTTAATCACACATGATATTATTTAAGATGCTTTCTTCATACCAACAGCTTGCTCGTATTACTTTATAATATATTCCGGATCCATTGTCCAATCCACAATAATAATACATATACATGCTTTTTACTTTTCCTATCTTCTGCTGGAGAAAAGATAAACAAGTTGGAAGTTCGATAAGTGTTCTAAGAAGATAGGGAAAAATCAGAGTATGTATATATAACCGATACTTTAATTGTATTGTATGTCGGAGTATTTGAAATGAAAATCTTGTAAACACGGACTCTGCTATCAATTTATACGATATGAAATCAAAATAATTAATAATATTTCGTGACGGTTATAAATAAAAATTACCATGAAATACTATGTGACACAATAGATATACATTGTCTTCAATAAAAAAATGTTATATATTTGTGATCTAAAGGAAAATACGAATTATCTCGATGAGATTTATTCGCAAAATTATCTTCTAGTTTGTCCAGATAAGATAACCTTCAAACGATCATACTGTATAGTAATATGGAGTCGACGAAAAAAACCGGCTGATTTGTTGATGTTTCATACGATTAATTGTGGTCCCAGAAGAAAAGGCGAAAATGATGAAAATATCGGCACTTAACGAAGAATCAAGCGAGGAAAGTGAAGAAGAAGATGTGCCTACAATTACGAAAGAAGCTCAAGTAAGTTTTTTTCATTTTAATTACTTTTAACGCAAAACATAACCTTCCAAAGCTATTTGTATCTTTCACAGATGCTATGTCAATTTGTGATCATCTGTCTTTTATTTATTTAAATATGTTATTATCCTCTATACTTTTTTTTACCATTAAATGAAGGATTCTATCCCAATTGTCTGTTACTCATTATAAACAGGAGAAAACTTTATCCAGCTTGTGACAGTCATTACCCATGTGTCATCTGGATAATTCTAATGTCAATCTGGATAATGTGAATCATCGTTTTTATATTTTATACTTTACAAAACTCTAATATTTAATTGTTCCTTTGTATGTTACAATTTGTTTTATTGTATTTCATTAGAAGAACCTGAAATAACAATCTAATTATCTCATTCAAAAGGATAATTTAATTGTCAATAGTTAAATATATATACACACACACATACACACATACATACATACATACATACACAGATTCGTGTGTTTGATTTGTTTCAGGAACAAATAGCACTTACGGAGTACAATAAAGCCTTAGAATTATTAAAAGAAAATAAACATAAGGAAGCTTTGAATATTTTTAAGGAGCTTTTAGAAACTGAATTGCTGGATGAAGTTGAAAAACCTGAAATATCTGATGGCAGGTCAAGGCCTATGTTATCATTAAAATATTCATGTTACAAAAATATTGGAGCTATTGAAGCAATATGGGGCAATTATGGAGCTGCTATAGAAAATTATTGGGAAGCATCTAATTTAGATGATTCTGATGTAATGTTATGGTATAGAATGGGTACCATGGCTATGAAAATTTCTAATTTAGAATTAGCTTGTGCGTCCTTCAAACAAGGACTTAAATGTAATTCAAATCATTGGCCATGTTTGGATAACATTATAACTGCCCTATATGCTATACCGGACTACATGAATTGTCTTTTATATATTTCTGTAGCATTAGAAAGAGATCCAAATTACATTAAAGGCTTAGCTTTCCGAGATAAAATTTTCAAAGCTATTCCATGTTTAGAAGAATGTTATAAATTGTATAACAGTGACTGGAGGCTAGACCCACCGCTGTATACAGAGTACAATCATATAATAGGAGATAAATTACTATCAGAAGCAGAAGAAGTAGCAGAGAAATGGGCAGAAGCATGCAAATCAGAGTTTATTCCGAAACCTGTGCCAGAATTAACATTAAGGAAACCCATAACTAATTATACATGGCTTGATATTGGAGAAAGTTTATTAGATATGCACAAATACATCACTGAAAGTGATTTAAGCTTTGTAAGTCGAATTAAATTAATAGTTAATATGCCTAATATCGAAGCCATAGATAAAGATGATGAGTGTGATGTCCACGAAACTAATATAGATATAGACGTGCAAGAATCACAATCCCCGGATTTAAATGGCACAACAAATGACATAGATAAAGATATGAAGATTGACAAAGAAGAAATAGTGAGTCAAGCATTTGAAGGCTCTGAAATTAATAGAAGATTTAATGATGTGTTAAATACAGCAATGGATGTGGAAATAGAAGAAGATAAAAAATCATGTTCGACGGACATACAGATAATAGAAGATGAAGATCCTTTAAGAATTTCAGATTTAGATGTATTAAATGAGGTATTACAATTTGAAGAACCAAACCAAGCAAAAAATACAGAAATAGATGAACAAATTATGTCTGAAACTGAAGGTAATAATGAAAAACCTCAAGTAGAAAAAGGAAAGGCTGATGCGTACAGTACCGATAATGGAATAATCAATGAAAAGTCTAGTGACAGAGAAAGTGACAAGTCAAATGATAAGATCTATGACAAACCTGCTGAAAATCTAGCAGAAGTACCTAAGATAGATGAGAAATCTAATGAAAAAACGGAAGGAAAAGACGAAGTTCAAAAAGTAAAAAAAAGACGTAGAAGTGCTTTGTGTTTTTTACAGCAATGGGCTTGGAGTTGTAGCAGCATGAGACGATCGGCGCGAGTACGTAGTTCGAATCGAAGAGAAGCTGAAAGAGATGACGTTCAGTTAGAAGAAACACTCAGAAGAATATTTCCAAGCACGTTATTGTAAAGTCTTTAAATATATTTTCCACTATATAAAAAACTAACGATCTTTTCAACTTACAGTTTCTGTAACTTATTTTTTTTTTTTTTTTTTTTTTTTTTTAGATCAGACACAGTAAAATTAACAAAAGATGATCCTTCAAAAAGTATGGACGATAGTATGGATACAATGGATGTATATCAATTATTTGTAAATCAAGAAAATAATACTGCTTCGGCAGAAGGAATAAAGAGTTCTGACAGTTCTAAATCACCAAGTCCTGACACAAGGTAATTTTTTATTTATTCATCACAAAATAATAACATTTTTTAAATATTTCCATATCTTCATTAATTTATTATTTTAGCCAACAAACAAAATATTTTGGAACGGAATTAGAAAATGTTGATGTGGGTGCATTTATTAATGAATATAGTAGCAAGAACAATTTAATGGTAATCATAGCAAAATTCACGGAATTTATATGTACAAAATGGACTCAAGAATGGCCAAAAGGATTGTCAGAAATTTATTTGGAAGCTTATTCATTTACGAGGTATACAAAAAATGCTTTACCTAATGATAAAAGTATATATGCAACATCAGAATTATTATTTTGGTTTTTTAGAGAGCACATTCCACATCCATCACCATTTGATGAAAATATAGACGATAATATTCTAAAGTTAGATGCTGAAATGACACTATTATTTGGAGAACTTCATACAGATAAATGGTTAGATAATAAGCCTGACCTTATAGCACCATCAAGGTAAAAATGTCAAGTTTTATTAATGATATATATATGTTTATTTTTTTACATAATTTATTTTTTTTATAGTTTAGACAAACTAGGTACTGGCATGCCATCAGAAGAATTAGGCCATATAATATTTACTAGTATTCGAGGAGATCTTTTACATCAAGAAAATCTTTTCATTTTATTAAGAGTTCTATGGCTAAAAGCTACTATCTTTTTATGTCAAGGTGACACGGATATTGTTATTGAAACCTTAGAATTGGTAAGAAATTTAATAAATGTACATAAAACTTATATAGACGTTATTAATTTGTCTATTACATAATTTTATTTACATATTGTAGTTGCTGCATCAATTAAGAGAATTGGAAGGTAAAAATCACAATATTTGCCTTATATTACCAAATTGTAAATGTAATTCCCAAATCAATCTTAAAATAGTTGAAAAAAAATTAAAGTCTATACAGAGGTATTTACAAAATTTATTTTACATTATTAATTGTCTACTATTAGATTATAAAATTTCTAATTTATTATTATATACTTTTATAATAGGAGTCAAAAACTTGGTGAAATACAACACTTATATGATGAAAAAAAATATGCGGAATTGTCTTGCGTTTTACAAGATACATTCAAATTTGCAAGACAGAAACATAAATTATTATCCGCTAATCAAAATATAATTGAAAGAGATAAACAATTAGCTATCTTACTAGATAGTTTATGGCAGCTGCAACATTATGAGGTCATATTATTAGATAAATAATTTTTTAAAACGTATCAATGACATATACATATTCTTTTATATTAACTTTTATTCTTAACAATAATATACACAGTAATTTATCATAGTCATATTAATGATATTTCAGGAATGTTACGTATGGGCAGAAGCTTGTCTAAACGAATCATGGCAAAATTATTTGAATGCTTGTGAAGATGCAGAGCAAAAAAAATGGACACGTTCTGTCGTAAATTGTCTTGAAAAACTAGAAGCTTGTACAAAAGAGATAAGTGTATTTGTTGGTAAGAAAATATTTTATTCCAATTAGTCTTACGAGCTATAAATTATTATATCTAACCTTTCGTTTATTTTAAATATAAAAATATTAATCTATAGTAACTTTTTAATTTCAGTAAAATATTTACCAGAATCTTGCCTTTCAAGATTAGTGCAAAATTTAGTTCATATAGTATGTCATCAGTTGGATATACCAGAAAATGCATTAGAGATGCCACTTGAAACTGTCTTACCTTGGATTCTATTACATTATATTTTGCAATAGTAAGTTTTATGTTTAAAATATTTATTATTATTATTATTATTATTATTATTATTATTATTATTATTATTATTATTATTATTTATAAATACATTGTTTATAGAAAAATATAAAAATATTTATTTCACAGTGAGGAAGATAAAGAGAGAGCAAAGTCTGAATCATCTTATAAAAACAAAGCACATAATTCACATAATTCTGAATCAGATGACGAAGATGATGGTATTCCACCTTCCATAATGATTCTATTTATTGCTCACGATTTTATAGGCAAACACTCATGGTGTTGCTTTCATGATGCAAAGCTCTTATTCTTTACAATGAATCTGATCATACCAAAACTGGAAACTCCACAATTTTCTACTATAAAAAACAAACTTAGTAAATATTTAGAGCAAATTTTCTATTGTTTGTATGGTCACCCAAATAGATTAAATAAGTCAAAACCTAAACATCTCGAGGAGCATGGAGCACCTCAAATGGAATTAACATGGGAAGGAGCACAATTATTATTCGATTTTTATAAACCAAAACAAATGCCGATACTAGAATCTCCTAGACTTGCTGCTATAAGTTTAGATACAGAACTCCTATTTAAAAAAATACTTAGATTAGTTCCAGAAGAAAGTGATCCGAGCCAAATAATTGAAGAAATGAAAGATTATATAATGGGTGAAAAAGAAAAGATGCCATGTGTCAAGAAGCCACTACCACATTCTATATCTTCTATTTATTACTTATTAGGTGATTTCTATTTTAAAAATAACAAATGGACACTAGCTGCACGATATTACTTACTAGATTTATGTCTTCGCCCATCCGGATTAAATTCCTGGGCAGGTTTAGCCATGTCAACAGGAACTATAATAGACATTTGGTTAACCAACTATAGACTTATGTAAGTATTAGCTCAATTATAATTACAATTACAATAGAAGTTTGTCTTAAAAGAGATATATGATTATTATAATATGCATACATTAATGGATCTATTTTTGATATATTATTTAGAAGTGAAGATAAGTTATTAATGAAAGCCAAAATAGCTCAATCCAGTTATCGACACGCCACTGAATTGGCACCCAATCATGTAATAATCTGGACTGAATATGGAAGTTTTGTTTATATGGTTCATTCATTTTGTTCGCGTTTATTGAAACAAGAGACTGATACTTTAAGTATGGAAAAATTTGAAGTATTAGAAAATAGAAAAGAGGAAATGTTGGAAATTGCAGAACAATGTTTTCAATCATCTAATCGATTATTCATGGCATGTCATGGAATTGACAACATTAATAAAATTCAAGATGAAAGATGGTTATGTCAATATATGCTTGGTAAAATTGCAGAGAAGAAGAATGAAGATCCACCTATATTTCTAAGTTGTTATGCACAGGTCAGTTTAATTTACCAATATATTTTATAATTTCTTTTATTTTTTCTTTTTTTTTCTTTTTTTTTTTTTTTTTTTTTTTTTTTTTCTTTTTCTTTTAACACTCGACATATATTTTTACTTAATTTTAGGCTAGTAAATTACTATATGAAAATAATGCAGAGTATCCTCGTAGAATTAGTCATAAAAATCCACAATATCTTTCTATTGAAGCATTAGAAGTGCATTATCGAATTCATGCAAGTATATTAAAATATCTTGAACAACATGAAGGTAAACCTTTAAAAAAATCATTAGGTCAATTGTTTCAATGGCATCTTAAAAACTGTTCCGAAGGACCTTTTATGAAGTTTCAATCAAAACTATGTGAAAAAAAGAAAGAGAATGATTCGGATGCTGATACAAAAACTGTTGGAAAGGATCTTGATAATTTATCAGAAACGTATAAAAATGTTGTGAATGTTAACCAACGTTCCTACAGTATTGAAGAAATTGAAATTATAGATAGAAACATACAAGATAAAAATCTTGATGGCAATCGAGCTACTGAAACATTAAAATCAGAAAACCGTAAAAGATCTTTGGATAACCAGTCTAATGATAATACAAAACGATTAAAATTGGGGAATATTTCTCATCTTCAATTGATGCAGGATGTCGTAGCTTTAATAGATGATCTAATAACAAAAGTTTGTGACATGGTATTGCAGAAGGAAAAGGTATCAGATGATATTATGGTATTATCAAGTGATGAAAGCAATGAAACTAAGTATCAAAAGAAAAGGGGAGAATCAGTAAAAAATGTTGACACTAATAAGGTACAATCAAAAATGGAAAAAAATAAGAAGAATATATTAGACGTGTCTAAAGCAAACAACATATTTGATTCTTGTGAAAAAAGTGAAAATGTGCAAGATTTAATGGATGCTCTTATGAAACAAGCAATGGAAATGAGCCAGGAAACGCAACAATCTCTGCCTGATGATGATGATACAAGAAAGTTTGAAGGAAAATGGCTTCAAAATGAAGATTTGCAAACTACTGTAAGTTATTATTACTAAGATTTGTGTTACCGAATTATATAATTATAACTTTTTAATTGAATTGATAGCAATAAATTAATTTTATTTTAGGATAAGGAAGCAAAAGATAAAATAGGAGACAAAAAGAAAATGCATACATCTGCTCCTAAACAAGAAGCTACTTTAAGTAGAAGGGGTTCTCAAGAAAGTACTACAACAACACAAACAACAACAACGACAGAAACAAATAATTCTAGTTCTAGTAGTAGTGATGAATCAAGTAGTAGTGAAGATAGTTCTGAAAGTGATAGTTCGAGTGACAGTGACAGTGATTCTGTTGAAAGTGATATTGAGAAAAAAAAGAGAGATAGTGATATCATAGAAAAAGGTAAAATTATTTAAAATAAAGAAGTCTTATATTGAAAATATTTCTTAATTTCCCATAGTATTCTTAACTAATAAATGTCATATTTTAATGTGAATTATAGAAGAATACATGACCGACGAAGAAGTAGCAACTTTAATCGCATATTGCCTGGCAGGATTGGAACAGTGCATATTAAGGTTTAATGAACATCATAAATCTTTTTATCGACTTGCTCATTTTTTCTTTAACAATAGAACAGCTAAAGATACTACTAAATGTAAAGATTTATTATTGGGTACATACAATTGTCAATTTTATCCTGGACAAAGCTTTCAAGGACTTTTTGCGGATAGGAAGAGTACCAATTTCTTTAGTGTAAGTTTGTTTAAATTTTTATTTATATTTTAAATAGCATGTAGATAAGTTTAAAAATATTATAGATATCATCATTAACTATTGAAAATATTGTAGTAATTTATCTTTGAGCATTGCCACATCATATTCCTGAATTATTTTGGCATTCTTTATTCTATCAGTAGATTCTGCATAATCTATAAGAATAGAACCTCGTCCTGTTCCATCAATTACAGGATATATATTTTTTAGAGTTGATTTTAATATAAAATCAGGCCATATCACAGTAGCAACAGCAATTGTATCTATCGGGCACCATTCAAGCATAGAATTTAGCGCAATTCTTTCTGCTTTATTTAAAAAATCTACCACAGTAGAATTCAATTTACCAAAAACATTGTGCCGCCATTCCTATAAAATCATAGCAAACATAATTATTTATGAAATTACATTATAATTTAAGTTCATAGAATGTACGATTCTTACCACTGATATTTTATACGAAAGACATACATCCCAAGGAATAAGTATAACTGGTGTTTTTGTTGTAGAATTTAATGATATAAAATTACTTTCTGGATCCTTTCCAAAATTATATTCTACATTAGGCGCAAAATTACCAATTCCTGCTACACTTCCACCCATTATAAATATATTTTTAACGTAATCTTGCAAATTTGGTTCTAAAATAATAGCCGTAGCTATATTAGTCAAAGGGCCTAAGCATATTATAGTAATTTCATCTAAAAAAAAAAAAATCAATTTTTAAGTTCATTAAGATTGAAAATAACAAAATATAAATGTGTAGCCATCTTTTACATGCCTTATTTTCTTTTAAATAAATTTACCTGGATATTGTTTTACCATATCTATTATTGCTATAGATGCATGCTTAGTTCTGTTTATTTTACCAGTAATATTTCTTTCGAATTTAAAATCTCCGAAACCATCTTTACCAAAATAATTTGATGCAGTAAAATTATATATTAATGATTTTTGACTACCGCTGTAGACAGGTATCTAAAAAAATAAGTTAATATCAAATTATTCTCCCGTAACACAAACATTTTTAAAGTTTTAATAACTAAGTTGTACTTACATCACTTCTATTAGCTATTTCTAAGATTTTAAGAACATTATTTTCTACGTTTTTTAAATATGTATTGCCATATGTACATGTTATTGCTAAAACTTTAAAGTCTTCAGAACTAGATTTCTCATATGCGAGTGCTAATAATATTCCTAATGCATCATCACTGCCTGGATCCGTATCTATTATAACACTATTACGTGCAGTCACACATCTTTGTATAACATTTTTTATCATAAAATCAAAAAAAGTGTTATTCGATATAATTAATATTCAAATTCATTTAAGTATTTAATAATAGTTTTTACCTAACATCAAATGCCAATTTACAATATAGGACTATTATAAAGGTTATGTAATAGATCTTCATTATTAATCCTGAACAATACCTGAAATAATATTTTATATATAAATTGTAAATTTTATGTTGATATTTTCAATATTTTGTTGTATTACGTTATACATAATATATAAGTAATATGTATTATAGAATTTGTATTTACATCACTTTTTTGCTAAACTATTTTTATGTATTCTATTTTTGTCAAAAATATCCCTACTTTGTCAACAAATACTTAAAAATTTTATGTACTATATATTTTAGGGTGTATGGCATATACCAAATCGTGAAATTGATAGACCAGGAAGTTTTGCATCACATATGTCAAGATGTGTAACATTACTTATGCAAGTATTAAAAGAAACAAATGATAGTCGAATGTTGATGCAACTATGTGTGCAACTTGCAAAGATACCAGACTCTGACAAGTAAGATTTATTGTTGATAATAACTATTGGAATATTACTATATATTATCTGATAATTAAAATTATTCTCGTTACTTTAAAAAATTTAAAGGAAGTCTATTTTATATATTATGTTTAACTATTATGAAATATATTATGCAAATATAATTTATATAGGAAATACTTACGTGATTCTGAAAGAGAGCAATTATCTCGTCAAGCTTTAACTCTTTGTTTACAATCTTTGAGGAGTAGAGTGCATACGATGGGATCACCTAGTGCGATAGATAGTGTCCACCTCATAAGGACAGATTCAAGAACTCAAGTTTTATTAGATGTATATAAAATATATCAACAAATTCAAAAACATTTTCAAAATAAGGAACAAACCGTACAAGCATTTTCTTCATTACTCATCGACACTTATAAGATCTATATTGGTAATAAAGTAAGTAAAGTAGGCAACCTTAGTTCTTATTCATTGTTATCTATTACTTAAAGATAACAGCTATTTCAAGGTCAGAAAATTTAATATACTTAGATAAGAGTATTCTGTAAAACATAACACACATTAAGAAATATTTAATATTCTATACATTTAAATATATTATATATTAAGAAATATATAATTATATGTAGTAAACTTGTTATTATATATAATAATAATTAAATTGCATATAAAAATATATGCAATGATATATAATTGCATATATTTTTAAATTTATAGGTATTCTAAAAAATAAATAGAAAATGTGTAACAGAAATAATATTAATTAATATGTAATTTATAGAAGAAAAAAGAAAGATTCATATTTTTTATAAAAAAGAAAAAAAAATTAAAAAGAAATAATTTTTAATTGAAATCTTATTATTTTCAGAATTTGGATGGAAATATTTTGGAAATGGCTATTAAATGTTGCCAAAGGCAAATATTAGCAAATAAAATAGCTGCAACAAATAATGCAGGAAGTAACAATTCGCAAACTTCAGTTACTTCTTCAAGCCCGGTAATCCTTATAATTTGTATATTAATTAATGATATTGTTCAAATGTAGAATTTATATGTTATTATTATTTTTATAGGCAACTACAACTCAAACACAAGTTAATTCAACATCACCTCAAGCATCCCAAAGTCGTAAGCCCTACAGGAACTTAACTTCAACAGGTAGACCAAGGGGAAGGCCACCCAATGTTAATAAATACTTACAAGCAATGCAACAAGGTGGTAATATTATGAATCAATTTAATTCTAAGAATACTTTTGCTAATTATATAGGTACAACAGGGAATCGTGCACTAATGAATCCCTATTTTATGAATCCTCTGATGGATCCAAATATGTTATCAGCAATGCTTGCTAGTAGTTTAGGTGGTAACATGATGGATCCATTATCAGCCATGTCCTATTTAAATCAAGTAGGAAATTATCAAGACATTCTTAGACAATATCAAACAAACCTTTCATCATTATCTAATATAACTAGCAACTTAAATAGTACTACTGCAACTGTACCTAGCATTAGTAATATACAAACAATGAGTACATCCAGTTCTAATACAAATACACCCAGTAGTATAACTAATCTTAATAATATAAACACATTAACAGTACAGCAATTATTGAATTTAAGTAATTCTACAGTTCAAAATACGCGATCAACACCAACGTATCATCAAGCAACGACTAAAACAACTACAACCACATCAGTTACTAAAGATAGGCCTAACATATCTATAACTCCAGTAAGTACGTCATTACCTCAAAAAAGCAAACCTAGCAGGCCAAGTCCACAAACTGATGCATTACCTGTTCATATTCCAAAATCTCTTCAAATTTCACAAGCTTCTAAAACTATTTCTCATCCTTCGACGACGCAGGTTTCACTTCTTAAACCATCTATTATCCAGCAAGTTAAAACAAGTCCGCCAAAACAAATGACTGCGCCCCAAATTCGAGTTTCCAAATCATTAACTGAGCCTCAACCTGCACATAATTCTTCGTTATCGCATGCACCTTTAAAAAATAATAGTCCATCAAATTCAAGTGTAGTACCACAAGTAGCACATGCATCAATAAGTCAATCTTTAAATTTAAAACCATCATTACCAATGAATTTACCTACATCTCGATCAGGAACTTCATTACAACATAAATTATTATCGAAAAAAAATTCACAGAGACCATATCATCACACATATGTGCAAGGTTCTTTACGAAAACAAAAGCTAATTAATAAAAATGTACCGATCATGTCAAGTAATTTTCCCAACATGGTAAATAATATGACAGGAAATTCATCATTAGGGCAAACATCTTATATACCTACTGAACTAAGTGGAATATCCGTAAGTCCAGTAGCACAATCTGGAATAAAAGGGTCAAATGCAAAAGTCAGTAATTATAAAAGACCTTCAACGAAACCAAAATCTGTTATAATGGATGTACCAAACACATTATCAAACTCATTTCCACAAACAACCTCTGCAGAAGCACTTTCTATGTTGTCTCAATTACAGCAACATTCGCATTTAGAAATAATACCTCAACAGAAAAGTCAAATAAAGACAAATGTAGATTTTTCAAAAAATCTTTCTTCATCAGTAAGTGTTGTTCCACAAAAAGTTTCTGAACCATTAAGGCAACCAAATTCAGATTGTATGACCTTATATGATCTGCCCAGAGGAAAATCTGGTAAAAAAGTTGATAAATCTGCGAATGATAGTGTAGAGATCATTACATTGGATGATTAAACATCTCTAATAAGTAATAATAATATTATTCTCAACAGCTTTATCATAATGTAATAAATTTTTCCATTCGTCTTTTGTTACCTATGTAAATGTTGCATAAATTATATGATTAAGTAAAAATAATTAGCACAACTCTATCAAATAAGATTAGTATCTATTTAATAAAATTCGATTACTTTTTAATCCTTCATTAACAAAATAAAAATTATATATTACAATCAGATAGATGATTGTTATGTAAAGACTGAATAAGAGTAATAGATTGTATAAGAGTATCATTTTTAAGCTAATCCAGAATAGATTGGGATCCATAAATTATTTACTAATCTTATAAGCCATTAAAATGTTATAACATGTACAAACATGAAAAAATCTTTACAGAATATATAACTCAAAATTTTCTTCACGTTGCTAATGAAGGATTCAAAAGTATTATACAAACCTTTGTGAATAAATATATTTATAAAATTCATATCTTTATTAATTGTTTATTTTCATACGAATGTACATACCATAAATGCAAAAACGTCATCAAAATGTATTAGAAAGAGTTCATGCATATTTGTTAAAAATTCATATTTATGTCAGTATTCTATGTGAACTATACTATTGAAATTTATACGCTTATGTATAATCTTCTTATGTATATGAATAAGATATATATATATATATATATATATTTATTATTATACATATTTATTTCCGAGTTATATTTTATCCCATAAATTTTTAATGAGACTGAATAGTTTCTTGTAACACTAATAAAGTCAAATTTTTATTATTTATTGAAAGAAATATCAAAAATTTGTTTTAAATATTTTTCCAATAGATGATAGATCAATTTAGCAAAATAAACGTTTGAAACATCTATAAAAAAAAAAAAATACTATTAAAAGGGACACCTCAAATTGAAAGAATTAATCACTTATCAATATGTTATAATTGGTTATTATTATAGCAATAACTTGAGCACCATTTACATTTAAAAACTTTTCTATCTTATTTTAGTTATAAATTACATTTATTAGAAATTAAAACATCCAGCATTATTTCTATTAACATTAATTTAAAATAACTTTATTTTTTTTATTTTATCAGTTTAAAATGGCATAGTCCAATTTTTAGAATCAATACAATCATTTATTGTAAACATCTATTATAATAATAGATTGGGAATGAAGTCGTAACATAATCATTTTAATTATATATTAATTATTTATATAATTTCAGTTTTGTTTACTATATTAAATAATATATACATAAATATCAAGTTTTTATATATTTTTATAAATTACATCATACTATAAATAAAATTATAAATCAAATCATGAACATGTAATCTCTCTTAGATCACTATTTCAAGCTAATGCTTACATTAAAAGCATTCACAGATGTGCTTGAACAATATATATGTTCTTTGTACTTTCTATAGCTCAAGGATATCAAGTTATAAGTAAAAAATTGACTAGATTAATATATAAAATAATATAATACTTTGTCTGGCAATTGATCAAATTAATTCAGTACGTTATTATATAATATTAATAAACATAATGAGAAGTTGCAGAGCAACATAAAAATAAGAAAATTAAAAACTTGATTTTCTTGTACTTCAATATTGTGAGAGAAGTACTATTTACAGATATATGTTAATATTAATAAAAATTAAACTTCTACATTTTTTCCAAGATATTTTTCCATCTTAAATTAGATTGAAAATATACCTGGACCATAAAATGTTCACAACATTGAACTTTGGCATACTCAACATATTTTCTGATTTCTGTAGAAGTTTAAGATAACAATTCTATTTCGGCTTGTATATTTTCTCGTGCCTGTGCTTCGAATTTTTCTCTAAACTCTTTTGTTGCAAAAATATTAGGAATTTGTACAAAATTTTGTAACACCTGTATGAAGCATAATAGAATTTATATCGGAATAAAATGCTGTAATAATTTAACAAAATACTATACCTTTAATCGCAATGCAGTATACATAGGTTCGCTCAAAAAAGCATACTCTCCACGAATTTTTCCTCTATATTCAGCATAATTTTCAGGCAGAGAACCTAAAACAGCCATATCTAAATCTAGAAAGTAATGAGCGTCTTCACTACCAAATACACCTCCAACTTTATGAGCTTCCGTACTATGCGTGGCAACAACCTTAAGTAAAGCGCATGTTTCTTCTCTTAATTCTGAATCCTAAACAAAATATATATAGACATGTTATGTGTACTTAATCATTTGTTTCTCTCTGTAAAATAAAATAATTAAATATATATATATATATATATATATATATATATATATATATATATATATATTCTTTCTTACCGCAGTAATACCAGCTTCTTCAGCAAATGCATTGAAATGTTCTAAATTCTTAATTTCTTCATCTATGACTTTTGGATCATACTCAAAGCTGTAACAAAAACAATCTATTGTATACGACAGAAACATTAATTGCTTCCCTTCGTTTATAGATCTTACTTTTGAAAGAACAGTGCAAGAAGTAAAGCTCGCGGATTCTTCAAATTATTTTTTATCTCATGATAATGACTCAACTTCTCGCAAAGCATATCTAAGTTATGATAAGTTCTTTTCTCTTCAGAATAAGCTTCTTTTAATTTATCAAACCATATGTTAGAAGCATCGTTATCAAATGCCTCAGTTGCTTCTTTCCAACTATCTTCAAACGATGCCATTGTTTCTATAAAAAATAAAAACTTATGATCAATAATGTGACCTATATTTAATTATCTCTATAATACTCTCTTGTTAGTCTTTAATAGAATACAAATATTTATATTTAAATAAGATTCTTCAAATTTTGTTTATTTATAATGTACTAGTATCGGAGTTTTTTGATAGAAATCAATCTATTGCACTTTTTACGAATTACTACATAGAATCCAAACAAAAGTTAATCTCGATCGGCTTTCAATACAAAATAAATTACGTTACACTTAACACTTATTAAACGATCAGCATTCAATCGACTCAAGACATTTAATTAATTATTTATTTAGATTAAAATGATTTTAAGAGCATATCGCTGATAGCGCGAACGTCAAACTTGACTGAATCTGACCCAAGTCATAAAAGATCACGCTCACCATCTTTCGCAATTAATTTTATAATAAATGCATGTATGTTTGTAATTTAAAAAAAAAAGCATATAACTTACGCAAATATTATTTAATAGATGATTCTATTATTTATACAAAAAGAAAAATCTCTCTTTCGCAGATTGCAAATCAGCCTGTACTGTTCACTAACAAGAAATCAAATAAACGCAAGAATCTGATAAATCAATTTTAAAATTAATATTATTGTTTGATGATTTTATAAAAAAAAAAAAAATGAAAAACAAACAATTATTAAATATTTGCTATGTTTTTCTAATGAAATAAAAAAAGAAATAAATCGAATTAATATAATACATATACCATACACGGAAGTACGAAGTGTTCGTGAGATAAAAATTTCACGTTTATCTATTCTTGATTAATCCTCCTCGAATTGAACCGAAAATATTTCATTTACTTGTACGTATATATTAAAAACATAATTACATTAATATTTTTTACTTTTTTTCTTGCATCATATATATATATATATATATATATATATATATATATATATATATGTATGTATGTATTTTGTTAATATTAATTATGATTTTTGTCCATTTGAAAATATCATAAAAATAACTATCAAGTCGAGATTTATTTATTATAAAAATGATTTGTTCGTGTAATTGTCACTGATGTGTGTAAAAATTTTTATATTTTTCGATTATTGATTTTTTGTTGTTAATCTTCGGAAATATACGTACAAGGGTCTTTATACATACATGTATGGAATGTAGCCAACATCAGGGGCACACCTAAATTTAGTTATTTGCTCGGTCGATAGATGTCGTTCTCGATATTCGAAATGTAGCTGCTATATCACGTATACTTCTGATCCCATACACTACGCAACACATCAATCGTGATAATTAACCGGAGCGCCATCTCCAAAAACAGGAACTAATTTTTTGCGGAGAATAATGTGTACTTCTGCTACATCATGCTACATTCGTCAATTGCAACCCATACGAATGATATTAAAGCGACTATTATTTAACTATTAATTAAATTACTATTCGAATCTATGAATATATTGTATCGTAAATATAGTATCAGTAGTTAAATGTAACATAATTATTCTTGGAAGCTTGAACAAACTTATCATAGAAATTTATATAACGATTTGTCGAGTATAAAAACGTTAAATCATATGCGTTAGGATAGGATAACAACAATCGATGTCATTGTATTGTAATAAAGATTATTACGATGAAGTAATAACTATAAATTAATGATTTGTTTTTATCATAGTATAATCATTTATATATACACAAGTGTTCAATATATATATTACTACAATACTTATATAATTTACTGAAAAAAGTAACACAAAAGTATAATAATATCGGTACGTTTACGCTAATGCCAACATCCACTGATTTATTTAAAATTACAATGTTTTAATGTTGTCCTAGAAAAAGAAGTTATAAATATTCCAAATATAGGAATATTATGTTACATATATTTCAAAGGACAATTCAATATAAGAATATCGACAATACTACAGTGATGTTACTTAACATAAAGGCTGCATATTTTAATAATATAACACATTGAAAGCAATCAAAGTTTCCGTGGCCTTCCTCTTTTTCTAAGTGCTGTAATTTTTCGTGTTGCTTGCCGAGTATTTCGTAATTTCTTTTGTAACGTATTCATCCCAGTAAATAATTTGACATTACTGTGCATTTTCAAATGACGTATAAAAAGTATCCTTGATTTTATTAGCTTCTTACAAATTTGACATCTTCGGATTTGCTTTTCTGTTAATGGCAAAAAAGCACATAAAAGAAGTTATGCTCGTATCGTGAAAATATAAAAAAACATTAATTTAACTTTACTTTGATTATATGAAAACGAATATAAATTTACCTGGTCTCTTTGTATCATGTTGTAGATAATGCGTACTTAACGAAGCTGCGCTTGAAAACCATCTTCCACAATCCTTGCAACACAATTTCTTAGTTTCCCACGAATAATTCATACTTTGGTCTTTTTTTCTTTTTGTTCTTTTATGTATCCTAACATTTTCTTTAGTAATATCCACAGAATATGATTCCTCGGAATCTGGTTCACCTGAAGATTTACTAGATATACGCTTTTTCCTTTGCGAATGTTCTAAACGCACGTGGCGTGCTAAAGCAACAACCACTTCGAATTTTTCTTGACATATTTTACATGCGTACAGTTTTATGTCTTTTTTTTTATCAACGTTATTTACATGATTAAGTTTTTGAGGATCTAATTTCATTAGATCAGATGATGATTTAGAACAGACTCGTGAATGAGTATCCAAAGCTCTTTTTTGTCTGAACCGTCTCGTACAAAATTCACATTGCAAAAGAGTCCCTGTAAGTTTAGAAACATTTTCTTTTGCTTCATCTTCCGAGTCTCCTACCATTATGACATCATTTTCTTTGTCACTAGAATATTTATCCTTATTTTCATCTATAGTTATTTCAACAATATTCTTTTTTATAGGTGACATGTTTTCTTCTTCATCAAGATCTATGTTAATAATCTCAATCTCTCTTTGCTTCATTCTCATCAAACTTTTTGAATTATTTCTTTTTCGGTGATATTCAGATTGCGAAGTAATTCTTCTTCTTTTACCTCTTGTTTTTGTACTCTTGTCGCTTTCAGTAAGCAAAGAAGCCGGTTGTATGATTATTTCAGAATCTCCTCGATTTACTGAAGTTAATTGTTGTTTACGAGATCTTTTTGTTTTGCATTCCGTACGTATTACTTTGGATTGACTACATTCTACTGATTCTTTACTTGTATTTAATCTTTCTGTATCTGACTCTGTGCCTGTAAAAAAAAAAAAATATATATATATATATATATATATATATATATATATATGTACATATATATCATGAAATACATGTAATCAATATTCGTATTTTATGAAATGTTTGTTAATTTAAAAAAAGAATTATAATACCATTAGAAATAATTGTTTTAGAGCAAGATATTCCTAATCTACTCGATTCATCCTCTACTTTCAATGTTTTCTTGTGCGATTTCTTTGAAAAAGTTTGTCGTTCAAATTTCATATTTTGAAGCGTTGATTGAATTTCATCAAATGTTAATTCCGAATCAGATTCATTGTCTTCAAACAGAATATATTGCACCGTTGATTGTTCTAACAATTCCTGGTTATTTTCTACGTTTTCATCAATAGTGGAATCATCTGTAAAATATACATAAAATCAATATAAAATTGAGATAAAAATTGCAGAATGTAATAATTGACAATTACATGCAGAATGAGATATTGTTACATACTTAATTTCACAGCGCAATTATCCATCATAACATATGTTACATTCGAGTCTTCAGACTTAATGTCCAAATCTATTGGAACATCAAGTTTTTCATCAATTTCTTTTGACAAACATGAGTTTCTGATCCACGAGGATTGATGTTCTTTTATCTGATAGTTATCTTGAACTATACTTTTATCAATATCATTCTCTGCTTCATGATTTAGTAGACATTCTTTTGAAAATAACATTGAAGATTGCATAGTCAATAAATGCTTTTTTATTTGCGATGGTTTTTTCACTGTTCTTACAGCACCTTCACCTATTAATCTTTCCACATCTACTCTATAAATATAATTGTATAATAAATAGGTTTCTGGTACATTTAAGTGAATTATTCATTTACGCTAATTTATATGAATAGTTACTTAAATGTACATTTAACATACATACTTCATCAGAAATTGAAAATTTGTTGGAGGTTCACCAGATTCATCATAAAGAGAGACAGCAAAAATATCCTCAGAATCCTCAACCGCATAAAGTGCTAATTGCTGACCAGCTGCAGTAACAAATGTTGCTATTGTTTCATCGTCACCTTGATATTCCTCATCAGTGTTACTAGAATATTCAATTGTTGAATCTTCCTTCGTTGCATTCGGTAGCTATATTTTAACATGTAAAAAATAATACATATAAGTGTAAGGTATTGCTATATACCAAACAAAAATTATCCTGCGATTGAAAGAATTGTTATACATTTGTATATTTATATTACTTTAACAATTTACTGTATATTAATAAATTTACAATAAAAAAATCACAAAATAATATATATTTATAAAACAGAACAAATAATTTTGTCATAATATACTTACCATAGAAGATTGTTCATCATTAATTTGACTTAAATTTTCTTTAATATCAGAACTTGTGGAAGAAATTATACAAGAAGTTTCCGTGCAATCAGTTATTTCTTTGTTGCAAGTATCAATATTCTCTTCAACAGATGTTGGTATATCATTCAGATGATAACTACAATCTTCAGGAACTCTTTGACGTAAATCCATATTTTCATTTACTTCAATTTCTTCTCCGACTACCTATATAACATTTTTTTAATTTATTTTGATTATTATGGATCTATATATAATATATATAGTAAAGATTTCTTTATAATTAATAGAAACAAATGAATTCTAATAATTCTCATTGGTATATTAGAAATACTATTAAAATGACTAAATAAAATTGGATGAAATATCAATATGATGGGGTGTTGTACTTGTACAGTTACCATGTTATCTTCCACAGTGGTGCATTTGTTCAATATCACAAATTCGGTATCATTCCCATAACTTTCCGAGCACGATGTATTAATAAGTTCTTCTGGAGTAATCTTTTCATAAATATTTACGTCTTCCATAATGAAAATGTCTTATATATTCAACATCGTTCATTAGTTTTTATAACTTGTACTTTCTAGTAACGTTGAATACGCATGTTAACATTAAACACGTGTTTATACATGTTTATATGCATATACATAAGAAAAATTGACCGACACGCGAGAGAAAAATTTAGATAATTATATATTTCAATACGTGTGTAACGTCATATGCGTAAAATGTAACAGAGATATATTATGGTTATGATCATCAATGGCAAACTGACTTTGATACAATTCTAACCAAACATCTATATGAAAATTATATTCTCTAATCTTTCACATCAAGTTTCATTAATTGTAACGTGATAAATGTTTTTTAATACTTTTTTATTATGACAATAATTAGACTGCATAACATAACTTTTACGCAAGATTCCACTATGCTTGATTTCGTGTTATCGGATTGGTCGAAATGTCTTTTCATTAACCAATCAATTCTTTTTGTGTAATTGTACCAAAATATGTATCGATACCATGTTCGTCCTATCCTTCAATTTATAACTATATTTATAGAAATATAATATTAAATATTTCGTAATACTTCGTAAGGAAATTTAATTACTCGAGATAAAAAACTTATAGCGTCATATTTACAAATAACCTAAATTATCTGGTAGCTTGCGTAATTCTTCTATGGTTATAAAAATTGTTTAAATCTTTGATATCGTGCAAACATAATTGATTGTAATAAATTCGCGAAAAAACATAAAGAATTGTTAAGTTACTTATTTTGAATTAAAATTGAAGAAAGTTCGTTTAACATCAGTAATAAGATAAAAGTTGGAATTAAGGATTTCTTTTTAATGAATATATTTTAATAATATTAATATAAGATACATTCACTTTATTATGAAATCAATGATGTGCACCAGCTTTCCTCATTTGTACAAGTATATTTCCAAGTTCTTCGCGTTTCCTTTTGGCTCGGATATGTGTACCCAACTGAAATAGAAAATGAAAGTAAAGAAATATATACTTTATAGATTAATATATATTTCACATAATAAATGTAATATATTTTCTGGACAAATGTAGTAATAGTCGATCAATCAGGTTTCAAATAGACAATTAAATCATTTCTTACCCTTCTTTTCAGAAACTTTAATGCACGCTTGTCTTTTGATACTTTCAGCAATTCCATCGCTCGCTTTTCATATGGAGCATGTCCGGTTACTTCACGTATTAAGTCTCTGACAAATTTGCTGTGCTTTGTTTGCCTCTGAAATTATGTATTAATTATTAGTCATATAATAGTTTGTTAACTGACGTATCAATACATATTCGCATATTTTTGCATTTCATACCCCCTTCAATCTAGATGGTCGAAGGATAACAGTTTTTTCTTTCTCTGTTTTGTTTTTTGCCACTCTGATGGTAGTAGTTTTATGACCTCTGTTGAGACCAACAGCTAATTCATATCTTGGAGCCATCCTATCAAATAATATACAGGTTATGTGATAATCAATAAAGTAACATAAACAATTGAACTAAACAATATGTCTTTTTATTGTTAATTGCTGTTAATTAACGACCAATAAAAATTCTTATAACGAATATAGAATATTTTTCATGAACTATCATGCAAAGATAAAAAGATATTAATTATTATCGTTGAAGGGAAATCAATGCTAAACAACGCTCTTATTGAAATTCTTACAAATTATATTGCAACGATGGTAAAACAATATTATTAAACCAACGATGTAATAAATTAACACAATATTATAATTTAACGATTTAATATCGAATTGAAAAGATGTTTAAGATATTTCACGATATATCAACACAAACCTTCACTTATTCAACGAGTTACTTTTGCAAGGACATGAAGTATAAAGAAAGACCAAGAGACATTGTAGCAGTGCTACCAATTATTTTTTCTCTTAAAGCATATTTCACCTTGCGGGAGTTTTTTTTTTTTTACTATTATCGAATATTAAAAGATTTCGTAAAATATTTATCAGCTGCTTCGTTTATCATATTTGACTTATTAGATATTAACATAAGTAATTAAAATATATCATTTATTATATAAAATATTAAAAATTTCACTACATGTTGTACGAATAATGTCACTAGAAAAATACTATTATTGAAATGCATCTATGTTCGTAATTATTTTATGAAGTACGTTATCATGATCATTTCATTTACAAAAGATTTTTTAAAGTATAGCTTTGTATAAATATATATACTTGTAGAGTGTATATATATATATATATATATATATATTTAACGTCATTCAACAACTTATTTTATCGAATATAAATGTTTACTTTTAAATTATTTAAATTACTTTCCTTCTATACTTTAAATATCATTTTCACGGATAATTACATTGAAAGATAAAAAAAGAAATTTTTCGTTTGTCTTATTGTAGATTCTTAACATATTAAATGGAATAAACATGATAATAATAATAATAATAATAATAATAATAATAATAATAATAATAATAATAATAATAATAAAAAGGCAAAAATGAAAGAAAAAGAAAGGTTTATCATTCTTATCTAGTACGTACGTAGTTTTTTGCATCGTATTATGATTATTTATCACAGCATATGCATAAGCCATATATTTATATTGATTTTTTTTCTTATTCATGCGTATTTAACGTATTGGGTTATCGAAGTGAAATGATAAAATCTTAAAATCTTTGGAAAGAAATAATATATCACAGAGATATCAAGGATCTAATGAGATAAGCGCGATTTGGCTTGAAGTTGGAAGAAAAGTCATTTACTTATATAACAAACTGGAATGTTATAAAATACAAAAACATATATATATATATAGAATATAAGAAAATAACTATTAGATCGTATGTTTATGTGTATACAAAAAGAAAAATCATATAAAAGAATGTCCATAGATATTGACGTCGTTTACATAGTTACATATGCAGTAACAATAGAAAATAATTGTTATACAAAAACGTTTTACGATAACATTTTGCGATAGCCCTGTTTACTTATTTCTTGATATTGTTAAAAAAATAAGTATTTAAAAAATGACGCGATAAAGTCAACGATATTGATTAAAAGGCGCAGTATAAACGTAATCTACACATCTGTTTTACATCGTAATATTTTATCATATCGAATTTAATAAGCATAAAGATATTTCTGAGTTGAGCCGCCGATGTTAATCAATCAAGCTAAAGGAAGGAGTATATTACAATTACATTCTCTAGCTTAACTCGCAGTCTCTCGTTGAACTTAATGCATTGTGCCCACGAAGTTTGTGAATACATACAGAAACGACGACCATTATAGTATTCTTGTCATTTATAGTAATTGAATTGAAATTATTTTATATATATGTACGTCGGAAAATTGTTAATTTAATTATCGAAGGTAAGCGTATTATTATATTATTGTAGAATTTATCTTGAGATAATACGTTATATATATTACGGTCTGTATGATAAGATATGAAATAACATAATTAAATATTACTATAAAGTTTGAAAGGTATTGTAAGAAAATTCCTTTCTCGATTTAATTTTTCCCTTTACATTTTATTTTTTCTTTTTTTTTTCTTTTTACTATTTATTCGCGTATCGATTAAAGGTACAATGATAACGTAATCAGCGTAGAACATTTTTTAAATACAAATTTCTTACGCAAGTCTCTCTTGAGCGCATGCTCCATATGCGTGTATTACGCATATTCTATTTTATCGTCGGAATAAATTAATGCACTTCTTTTTTCATTTGTTTTGAATCTATTGTTTAAAGTTATTATTACTGTAACCAATTTAATTAAAATGCATCAAAATTATTATTTTGTTTTGGATATGTATACATATTTTGGAAAAATATAATGTTTAAAATTATTAGAAATACATTTACTTTTATATATATATATATTTAAAGATTACAATTTTTACAAATGTTTATCTGGTTAACGTTTTTTAAATGATAATGGTTTATATAAAAAAAAAAATGAGAAGTAGATGCATATTACAAAGATAAATTATGAAAATGTAATTGTGAATAATAATAATAATAATAATAATAATAATAATAATAATAATAATAATAATAATAATAATAATAATAATAATAATAATAATCATAATTATAATCATAATCATAGTCATAATAATAATAATAATATTCATAATGAAAATAATAAAAATGCCAATTATATTATGTAGTCAATATAAATGAAGTACTATACATTCTTTACATTCTAACATGTTTATCATAAATTTATCTTATTTTTATCTATTTCACAAGTGTTTGCTCATTGCTTTATTATTATACCAAAGAAATGACTTCAAATAAGTAAAAAAATATATGCTCTTTATTTTATTAGCTGATTTTTCAATTAATCAATCATGTAATTCTGAATAAAATAAAGTATAATGTTGAAAAATAATTAATTAGTGAGGTACTTTAAAAAACTGTTTCATAATTTATGCATTTGCAACAAGCCGTATTTTTTTTTCTTTTTTTTTTATTGATCGAAAGGAATGTTAGTGAATAAAAATGAATGGTTCAAGGTGAACTACATATTCATAAAAACACGTTTCTTCTAAATGTCCATGTACATGTATTATTTTTTTCCAAAAACATATATCATCACATGAGGAATCACAAACACATTAAATATAGAAACACAATATGTGTTTTATTACTAATAATACAAATTAATTGTAAAGAAATTGATGGAAATAAAAATCAATTAAATATTATTACATGATTGTACTGTATCTTTTTTAGTATAAAATTTATAATAAACTCTATGAAAATTGCTATGAAAATTAAAAATAATTCTTGACAATTTCCAAGGAAGAAATATTATAATATAGATACAAAAATATTGACATAACTTTGTTTATAAAAAAGATCATTTTTATAGAATAATGAACCGTGTTATAAGTGGGACAGTGAACACTATACACGATACAAATTACAAATTGAAAATACGCAATGGGGGTATATCTAATGATGAATATAAGCAGCTTACAGCGAATACTCTTGTTTTTTATGTAAATGGAAAAGAGGTAAATTATATCTTAAATTAAATAACAATCAATATAAATTATAAGAAACAGAAAACACTATAAATAATATTATAACATAAAATTAGATTTACCAAGTTTGATTAATTTAGGTATTAGATGATAAGATAGATCCTGAATGGACTTTGCTGTGGTACCTTCGCAATAAATGTATCCTTATTAATATTGATATATAAATAGAATAATATATGATGTAATATTGACTATAGACCCTTAATTATGTAAACATAGTACATTTAACTGGAACCAAGTTAGGATGTGCAGAAGGTGGATGTGGAGTATGCACAGTCATGATTTCAAAATACAATCATAGAACCAAATCTATTGTGTATCCTTTTATTTCTTCATTTAAAATAAAATATTGAGACAATATTAATCACATTGAAAACTAAATATCATTTTCTTAATTTTTAAATATAACAATATAGTCATTTGGCAGTAAATGCGTGTTTATTTCCAATATGTGCTGTACATGGTTTGGCAGTGACCACAGTGGAAGGAATTGGTAGCATAAAAACAAAATTACATCCTGTTCAAGAACGTATAGCTAAAGCACATGGCTCTCAATGCGGTTTTTGTACACCTGGTATCGTTATGTCTATGTATACTCTTTTGAGAAACACACCAAAACCTACAATGAACGATTTAGAAATAACATTTCAAGGTAAAAACATTTATCAATTAATGTATGATGAAATATAAATTTGATAAAAAATCGTATGTATATAATTTTTAGGTAATCTATGTAGATGTACAGGCTATCGACCAATTATAGAAGGTTTCAGAACCTTCACCGAAGAATGGGAACAAGCACAATTGGCAAATCAAATACCTAAAGAGAATGGATGTGAAAATGTTTGTTCTATGGGAGATGCTTGCTGCAAGAAAGCATTTACATCTGAACCCACTGAGATTTTTAATTCTAAAGATTTCTGTCCATATGATCCTTCTCAGGAAATAATATTTCCACCAAAATTACAAGTAAAGTTATTTAAAAATTCAATAGTTCTCTTTAATTGCATTTATTTAATTTATTAGTTAATTTTATAGAGGTTCAATATATTTTATTAATAATGTATATAACTATATTTGTATTCATAGACCTCTTCTTATCTTAATGAGCAATACTTAGTATTAAAAGGTAAAAATGTAACTTGGTTTAGACCTATAAATTTAACACAACTGCTTACTCTCAAACATGAGTATCCATCTGCCAAAATTGTAGTCGGAAATACAGAAGTTGGTTTGTATTTTTCTTTGTTGTATTTTATTTTCATGTATAACATAGTTGTTATATTGCATATTTAAATTGCATTACAGGTGTGGAAGTAAAATTCAAACATTTCCTATATCCAATAATTATACACCCAACACAAATAAAAGAAATGCATGAAATTATAGAATCCAATGATGCATTAATAATTGGTGCAAGTATAACTTTGAACGAATTGCAAGATACTCTTAAGCATTATATCAAAATAAAACCAGGTAAATTATTATTTTTCAATATTAAAAAAAGGAAAAAAAATATATATATATTTTCACATATTTAATATAATTATTCTTTTAGATTTTCAAACAAGAATTTTTACAGAGATAGTAAAAATGTTACATTTTTTTGGTGGTAAACAAATTAGAAATGTAGCTGTAAGTTTTTATAATTCTTTTGTTTATTCAATTTTTAAGATCATAGTATATATGATTTAAATTATATTATAAAATGCAGGGTGTCGGCGGAAATATAATGACTGGTAGTCCTGTGTCAGATTTAGTTCCAATATTTGTAGCTGCTGGTGTAAAATTGGTTTTGCATAGTTTAAAAAAAGGAAGCAGGACAGTACTACTAGATGGAAGCTTTTTTACTGGTTATCGGCGTAATATTGTAGAGCCCGAAGAAGTTCTTGTTTCAATTATAATTCCTTTCTCTTATAAGGTAAGAACAAGTTAATATTATTGCAAAAGTTGTAATATATAAAATCTAGAAGATTATGATTCTTTTTTAGAATCAATATTTTATTGCTTATAAACAAGCAAGGAGGCGAGATGATGACATAGCAATAGTGAATATGGCTTTTAATGTATTTTTTAAAGATCAGACTCGTATAATAGAAAAAGCGTATTTATCCTTTGGCGGAAAGGCTCCAACCACTACGATGGCTGCTCAAACATGTCAAAATATAATTAACAGGTTTCTCAAATTAACATTTAAAATCTATCAGTTCCAATAATTCTCAATGTTTTGTAGATAATGGGCAATCAATGAGATGGCTAACAAAATTTTTATAATTTTAGAAAATGGGATGAGAATATATTGGAGATTGTATATGATTCGTTGCTTAAAGAAGGGAATTTATCAGACAATGCTCCTGGTGGAATGGTCATGTATCGTCGGGCTCTTACACTAAGGTATGCTATATAAAGTACATTGTATATCCAATAAATAATAAAAGAATTATTTTTTCTATAATTACATTTATATCATATTTCAGTTTGTTTCTCAAAGGATATTTACATATAACTAAATGTTTATCAATGAATTCGTCAAATATAGAACCACTGCCGAATGAAATAATAAGTGCAACAGAAAGTTTCCATTATAAACCACCAAAAAGTTCACAATATTATCAAATTGTATGTACATATAAAAAAAAAAAATGTCTTAATTCGTTATATAAATATCTATTAAGAATGCTTGCCAAAATTTTCTTATCAAAATCATTATACGTATCAATATACATATATATGTAGGTACCCGAAGAACAAGCTGATACTGATTTATTAGGACGACCAATCGTTCACACCAGTGCCTTGAAACAAGCAACTGGGGAAGCAATTTATTGTGATGATATGCCTTCAGTTAACGGAGAATTATACTTAAGTCTTGTAGTGTCGACTAGAGCACATGCAAAAATTTTGAAAATTGATCCGTCAAAAGCTCTCGATATGGAAGGAGTTGAAGCATTTTTCTCTGCAAAAGACATTCCTGATGATAGACGTTGGGTTGGTCCTATTATATATGATGACGAAGTATTTAAATCTGACAAGGTAATTTGAGAATGAAATTTATATTAAAAGCAAATAATGTAATGTGGAAACATATTGTAATAAGTGAATCATTGTTTTCCAGGTCACTAGTCAGGGACAAGTTATAGGTGCAATTGTTGCAGTCGATCAAGCTACAGCACAAAAAGCTGCAAGAAGCGTTATTGTGGAATATGAAGATATACAACCCATAATTATATCTATAGAGGTTAATAATAATAAAATATATAACGCTCGTTATATGTATCTTATTTTTCAATATTTTTTTTATATATGTATAACTGAATGTGCATGTATCGTCCTAAATTTTCTAAATTTTCCTTGAGACTTGTAATGTTATAATTTATTTATTTGTTCTTTTTGTTTTCTTTTCTTTTTTTTGTTTTAGGATGCCATTAAACATAATTCATTCTTCTCTGATTTTTCGAAACGCATTATTAAAGGAGATGCAAAGAAAGCATTCGCAGAAACTGATCATATTTTGGAAGGTGAAATACATACAAGCGGACAAGAACATTTTTATTTGGAAACAAATGCCGTTATTGCTATACCAAAAGAAGAGGATGAACTGGAAATATTTTGTGCGACTCAACATCCGTCCGAGATACAAAAGCTTGTCGCTCATGCCTTAAATGTGCATATAAATAGAATTAATGTCCGTGTTAAGCGATTAGGAGGTGGTTTTGGTGGAAAAGAATCCCGTCCACATATGCTTGCTATACCAGCTGTACTTGCTGCTCATAGGTATGTAAATTATCGAAGGATTTAAAAATAAATACATAAAATTTGTGTGTTAATTTCAAAATGAAATAAAATATGATATATGTATTCTCAATCTCTGGCAGATTGCGCAAACCTGTGCGTTGCATGTTGGATAGAGACGAAGATATGATGATGATGGGCACGCGACACCCGTTCCATTTCAAATATAAAGTTGGATTTAAAAAGAACGGCTTGATAGATGTTGTGGAAATACATATATATAATAATGCAGGATATTCCGTTGACCTCTCTCCATCGGTAAATAATCATGCGTATTAATTATAAAATTAATAAAGGCATACAAATATTTTACATGATAAGTAAAATTTTCAATCGTTTTGTAGATATTAGAACGTACAATGTTTCATTTTGAGAATGCCTACAGAATACCAGTAGCACATGCATATGGTTATCTATGTAAAACAAATTTACCTTCTAATACTGCTTTTCGTGGTTTTGGAGGCCCGCAAGGCATGTTTGCTGCAGAAAATATTATTAGACATATTGCTGAATTTTTGGAACTCGACGTTCTGAAGGTATTATTTTTAATATTTAACATAGTAGCTTAATTGTATGCACTTATACATTTATTTCTTCTTTAGTTCCATTTTAACAGATTCATTTTTATCATATTTATTGAACACGCTTAAACTTTATAGAAAATTTTCTTTTTATAGGTAGCAGAAATAAATATGTATAAAGAGGGAGATTTAACTCACTATAATCAACAGCTTCTACGTTGTACCTTAGATCGTTGCTGGAAAGAATGTTTGAGTTCGGCTCATTATAATGAAAGAAAAGTTGCAGTTGAAGAATTTAATAAGTACGTTTGCGCGCGCGCGTGTGTGTGTGTGTGTGTGTGATACTTATTATATTTTATCATATTCGCGTTATATTTATTTATTAATATTGTATTTAATTTATCCTTTAGACGTCATAGATATAAGAAAAAAGGATTAGCCGTTGTACCTGTGAAATTCGGAATTTCATTTACTACTTTATTTTTAAATCAGGCCGGAGCACTTGTTCATATATATACCGATGGCTCTGTTTTAATTAGCCATGGTGGAATTGAAATGGGACAAGGTTTACATACGAAAATGACTCAAGTATGCGTTACAATAAAATATTCTAATTATTAATATTGACTTATAATTGATGTATAATTATCAATAATATAATCTTACTATATAAAATACTCTAAACTAGGTTGCAAGCAGAGTATTAAAGGTAAATCCAGAAAAGATCCATATTGTTGAAACTGCTACAGATAAAGTACCAAATACATCTGCCACTGCTGCAAGTTGTGGATCTGATTTAAATGGCATGGCTATCATGGTATTTACGTATATAAATCATGAAATATATGAATATATTTTCCTTCGATGTACTTTATAATTAATTACACAGCTATGTTTTGTTTTCAGTATGCATGCAATGACATTATGAAACGATTAAAGCCTATAATCGATAATAATCCAAATGGCACTTGGGAGGATTGGATAAAGAAGGCATACTTGAGTAGAATCAGTCTTTCGGCAACTGGATTCTACCAAACTCCAAACATTGGCTATTCTTTCATAACTAATTCAGGAAATCCCTATAATTATTTTACTTACGGCGTTGCTTGTACAGAAGTAGTGATCGATTGTCTTACAGGTGATCATCAAGTATGTATCATTTTTGTCTTAAACATTATATCATTTCTCAGATTACATTTTAATAGTTATTTTGTCAAATGTTCTTTTGCTTTTAAATATATTCCGTAGTTCATATATAAAATTGTATAATATATATAAAAACTAATTGGTCGTATGTATCAAAATAGGTACTGAGAACGGATATTGTGATGGATGTGGGGGAAAGTATAAATCCTGCTATCGACATAGGCCAAATTGAGGGTGCCTTCACACAAGGTTACGGATTATTTACATTAGAAGAATTGATGTATTCTCCAACTGGATATCTTTATAGTAGAGGACCTGGAGCATACAAGATACCAGGATTTGCTGATATACCACAAGAATTCAATGTTTCATTATTAAAAGGAGCTCCTAATCCTCGGACAGTTTATTCTTCAAAAGTATCTATACGCGAGTGAACTTTGAAAATCTATGATTGATATTAACAAATTTTTGTTACTTCTTTTGCACGTGTGATACTTAAATAAGTATATTTTCAGGCAATTGGAGAACCACCCCTGTTTTTGGCATCGTCTGTCTTCTTTGCTATTAAGGAAGCAATTAAAGCTGCGCGTAAAGATATGAATATCTATGGTCATTTCAGATTAGATTCTCCCGCAACTTCAGCGCGTATTCGTACAGCATGTGTCGACAATATAATGATGAAGGTAATATAATGTCAATGATATGTGCCTTTGTTTTACTTATCCTATACTTTCAAGTACATTTTTTTACTTTACAGATTCCAGAACCCAATCTGAATGTACAATGGAATAAAATTCCATAAATCGTATTTATATATATATATATATATATATATATATATATATATATATATATATATATATATATATATAAAAGAAAAAGAAATATATTATACATTTATATCTAATATCCGTACACCATACATCATTGTAATATATGAAGCATGGTGTCTTAGTTCTCATTAAACATATCATAACCATATCATCGTACGTATCGTTTCATAATTAAAAGATTTCTTTGATTTTAACTACTATTATTTGCATGTGATAACTGTTATATTTAACACATCTAAAGTATATAGTTATATAAAAAAAGGTGCATTGGTGGTACTAAAAAAGTAATCTTCAGAATATATCTAATATAATCATTGATTTATGATATAACTTTGTCACAGGACATTATAAAAATTGTGTGTAATGTAAAAGGTACACCAGTCTTAACGATGCTTTGTCAGAAATATGTTTCTTAAATCTACCATATTTTAATTTAAAATTGTATTAAGTCTGATGTTTAACAGTATGAATCTTATATCTAATTACACAAATCTAGTTATATATTTTACTAGTGTTACAGGTGTATTATTCTCCAATAAGTTTTAATGGTTTTACAAGGTGGAAAATATTGTGATGTATTCGCATAATATAATATATATTACAAGATGATTTTTTTTTTCATGCAGATATATATCTATATTAATTTGAATATTTCCTGTAAATTACATTAATATTATTTATTGCACGTTGCAATAAAAAATATAATATGCAACATAAAACTATTTTGCAATTATTATAAAAGAGAAATGAAATGCATGCTACTATTATTAGATACTAATATACATAATATATTTCTTTTAATAAGAAAATAATAAACATCACAATTTGATTCGTACAAATATCTCAAACAATTGCATTTTATACCTTTGCTTCTAAAGATTTTATTTCGTTCATTATTTCATTCTTTCTTCGCATTTTTTCTAAAATCTCTTTTTCTGGATTTTTTAATAAACCACTTTTTACTTTTTCTTCCAATGACTCAATTTCTCTTATCTTTTTACGAAGACTTTTTATTTTTTTTTCTGTATCAACAATTGTTTGTGTTTGATTTGTTTTATTTACCTCATTACTCAATGTAGGTATTTTATCTTCAACTTTAGCTTGGGAGATAGTAGTTTTTGATAATTCTTCTATTATAATCTCTGTATTTTTATTTTTACTTTTCTTCTTTTTCTTCTTATTTTCTGACTTAGGTTGCGTACACGTCGCACACTTTATCGCTTTAGCTGCCAAAGCCTCTTGTTTAGCTTTATGTTGAGCTATAAACTCTGGACTTGCTCCCACTGGATAAATAGGTTTGTTCTTTATAAATTGTTTGCCCTTACTTTCGTATCTAGAAAATAATAAGAGTTAGTATATATTGAAATGCTGGAATAAGTAATACGGATTTCTTTTTAATTTATTTAAATATTTCACATACAATGGAACTTCTTCCTGTGGTATATATCCATCTTTTACGCGTCGCGGCTTGCGCCATGTACCATCTGGACGTTGACTGGCTGGAATAAATGTTCCGCCTACGAGATAAATAAGAGATATATTGTTCAGAAGAATCATAAATTTGATTTAATTAATGATAACATAAATTTAATATTTTAAACTCTTATTAAATTGTTTATTAAATTTTTTTGGAAAAAATTAACAATTAAAAGAAAAAAGAAAAATTTGGAAGAATTTACACGTCGGATAAATAACAATATATAAAGTTATGTAGAAAAACTATAAGCATTTTTGAGGTTAAAAGTAACAAGTTTTGTAAAAAAAAAAATTATAAACAAAAGAATAGAAGAAATTGTTGAGGTTATAGACAAGGAGCTTTGTAAAATATAATACGAAAATTTAATAATATATAAAAAAAAAACATAATTACCTTGTTCATCCTTTATATAAGTAGACGCCATGATTATTTCACACGATTGGTAGTGTGTGTGTTAAGACTATTTTTATTATAATTCTAAAAACTTCCTACTATCCTCATGTTATGATATAACTGTACTTATTGTAACCACTGATTTGATGTATATGAGGTTTTTTGAGAATTCGTACGTCAACGTATTTTCTCAAATTCTATTTACATAGGTTCGAGATCTTTTACGGTGTATAACAGTAATGATATACTATAATATTGTATTGAGTAATATATACGAATAAAAATGGTAGTATTATATATAATCTGATAATTTATAACGGCATAATGTAATTATCATAACCTGATAATTACGAAAAGACGTTACACACACATACATATATATATATATATATATATATATATATATATATAACATGTATTGGCGTTTTTAAATTATTTTTCAGTCATACAGGTGGAGGTTATTTTTTATCATTTATCTCGAATTTGAATGATCGATTATAACATTTAAACAACTAATATCGATTATCTCGATTTCACATCTTCGTCCATCTTCATTCGGCGAAAGAAAAAAATTTTCTAACAAAACATTTATTTATCATAGGCGATTAATTATTAAGAAAAATCCGAATTGTTTGTATGTGCGTATTAAATTGTAACATTTTTAGTGATACACAATCTAACGTTTAAATAATTTTTACATCAAGGCTACTTATCACCCATGATTTTATAATTATTTACGCCAATAATGAGTATAGACGTAATTCTTGAACAATTTTGATGAACAAGATCTCATTTGAAAAATGAAGATTCAAACAAGAACATGGTTTTGTTGAACTTGAAAAAGCTTTACTTTGATTTTACTTGGGTAGAGCGATTTTCAAGACGTCCACCTCAGATTTTCAGTTACTTCTTACTTCTTACGTTCGATTTTTGGTTATACCAGGTTATACAACCAATTTCTCGTTGAACAAACGATCAATTTTAATCCATGTATCGCATAAAACGTCACATAGGTAAATAACTTGACATATACATGATTAGAAAGGTAGAGAAATAGAATGATTAGAATATATAAATTATTTTTTCATACTTGTGGGGAAAATTATTCTCCAAAACTGAAAATAGATAGTACAAATCAATATTTTATATAAAATGGTTTAATATAAAGTCGACATTTATATGATTTAATACATAATATTATTTTCTTCTCAACTTGTGTTTTTTGATAGAATCTAAAACAATGTCTACAATCGAAAGATTTTCTCCTAACGCATACGGTGAATGTTCGAAAACTTTATGTAATTGATCTTTCGAAACTTCGTGCAAAATACTATGTATTTTTTCTAAGTGAAGATCTATTTGATTAGCATATAAGGGGCCATTGCTCTCGTATATTAATATATTAGGATTTTCAGATTCAATTAAACGATTCAAATAACGTGCTATATTCACTTCACCTTTTAACTCAAACATATTAGATGATTGCATAATAGGATCGATGCCGATGATCTTCCAAATTAACATTATCTCTACAAGGGCATCTCTATTGTCATTTTGATAATTTATACAGAAATTTTGTAGACTTATGGGTAACTCCATTACAGAGGAATGAGTGTGAGTAGATATGGTTATTTTTAAATAAGGTTTGGCTAGATCTAAGATCTTTTCTATAGAGTATATAGGATAATGTGGATCACAAAAAATAATAAGCTCCTGCTTTTCAATCCTTGTAATATTATGTATTATCTGTACTGCACTGTGTTGATTTTGATTCTCCTCTATCTTTGAAATATCTGCGTCCAATGGTTTTTGTGATTTTATCATCGATGATTTAATTTGTGCACTATCTCTGTCAACATAATTTTTTCAACTGAAAAAACCTTAAATTGTTCTAGTATAATAAATATTTCTTTTTTTTTTTTTTGTTAGTTCAGTATTAATTTTATCAAACGAAATTAAAAAGTATTACAATGTATATACATAAAGATATGTTTATATGTAATAAATTTGTTAACTTAACAATGAAAAGATATTAAAAATGATATTTACTTATATAATCTACACAATGGGTTATTGTATACCATTTCCAAATCAATCTTTTGTCCAACAAGATCTCGTATATTATTTAAACCATATTTGATCATTGTGGGCCTAATAAATTATTGACATCAATTAGACAAGTAAATTTTTTGACTTTTACTATATATATATATATGTGTGTGTGTGTGTGTGTGTGTGTGTATATATATCACTAGTTCAATATCATATTATACATTGCACATACCTTTCTAATGACAAACCCCATGCAATAACATTGACACCTTCAGGTAAACCCATAGGTAATAACATTTCTGGTCTAAACATTCCACTATTACCAATTTCAATCCATTTTTTTAAACCATTATGATAACAAAATATTTCCATACTTGGTTCCGTATATGGATTGTATGCTGGCTTAAATTTAAGTTCGGTGATGCCAAGTTTTTTAAAGAATTCATATAGCATGCCAATCAAATGGCCAAGAGTAAGATTATAATTGGCTATTACACCTTCTATTTGATGAAACTCGGCAAGATGAGTTGCATCTAAAGTTTCATTTCGGAAAACACGATCGATGCTAAAGTACTTTACAGGTTTAAACTTTCCCTGAAAAGAAAAGGCATTTTATTATTATATCTTTGTGACATAGCTATAATCACTACTGTCAAAATATACCTGTTGCATAAGACTATACAGCATTCGTGCGCTAACCGCAGTCGTATGAGTACGAAGTAAATTTTTTTGGGCTTCCTTTATTTTCCAATCGTAACAATAACCTTGAGATCCATAACCACCTTCGCTATGAACCTTTTTAACTTTTTCCAAATATTCAGCAGGAAAACAATCACTATGACTTGGTTCTAAATTAAGAAATGGTTATTCTTGCAAAGTAAATTATTATGCGCTTTAAATGTAATAGTCAAACCAAAATTGTCCTGATAGAGAAGTACCTGAAATAAAGAATGTATCATGGGCATCTCGCGCAGGATGCTGTTGTGGTTGGAACAAGGCATCAAAGTTCCAAAATGAACTCTCTACGTAATTATTTGTAGGCATCTCTGTAAATCTGAAAAAATATAATATCAAATTTTACTATTTTTCTGTGTCTTATATATATATATTTACGTATTGGCATAATAATTAACATACATTTTGTAAAAAAATATTTATTAATATTACTAAATATTATAATTACCCCATTTCCAGAAATATTTTTTTAAATTCACTTTTAACCTTAAGCAAAGGATGCAAATGTCCAACTTCTAGGAACGATCCACGTGCTTCAAAATTATATGGTTTGAATCTTTTATCTTTCCAAGCACCGTTTGCTATCAATTCCACGGTCAAGTCTGTTTCTAACTTTTCAGTTTGAATGGAAAATTTTGGGCCTTTCTTTAGTAGTATGCTTTTTATAACACTTTCATAAAAAAGAATGGTTTTATATAAGCAACCAAGCTTAATAGCTATCATACATCGTAAAAGACTTACGTTTCTTGAAGAAATTTTCTCTTTTTATATTCTTTCATAATATTTTCTGGGATACTATCAAGATTTTTCAAATGCATTTGTACGGTATCCGTGATAGACGGTACCGCTTTCCTAACAATAGTTGTACTATCAGATTTATCAAGCTTAATCCAACCAGCTGCAAGTGCTTTGGAAAATCCAATTTTTGCAAAAGGAACAGACGAATCAATGATAGATCGCGATATTCCATTGTCTGGTACAGCATAATAGACTGCAGCTTCATGACTACCACATTTTATTACATGTTGCCCTTCCGATGTTATTTCCCATTTTTGCTTGCTAATTAATGTCGTATCGATTAACTATTAAAAGAAAAAGTAACATGTAAAATCTTCCTCAATTTTTCATCGAATGCGTTTTATCATATAAAAGCAAAGTTAAAGCAAAGTTCATTAAAAATATTTTTTTTTTTTTATTAATATTTAATAAAAATATGTAGAATAAATGTCTTTTACATCTCCAAGAGCTTCTAAACTCTTAATTGCTCCAACGATCTTTTGATGATCCTCTTTAAAAATTTCTGCTAAATCTAATGAATTAATCTCGTCATTTTTACTCAAATATTTCAAAATATCGTCAGCAAGTTCTTTCGCCATTTTTATAATATTAATTGTTTAACAAATTGAACGTTTAATCACGTTACAAGTGCCTTTTAAGGCTGTTCATCACCTTTCGCGCTTATCGTACGTGACTTCAGCATTAAATATGGGCGAAATATGAACTACAAGCGCAATAGGCGATTGCACCCGTTTATCCGATAATATTTATATCGAATTATATTTAGTATAGTACCGACTTAGGTCTTATCATACGAGTACCAAGTTCATTTTATTTTTAGAGAGTATATTAAAGGCAGAATTCGGAATCTAATTGTATAGAAATATTAAATTAAATTTATTTTCAACGATATATCATCATCTATGGTCACCTGTTCAAATTATCGAAGGTGCGATTCGCGAAAATTAATTGATTCTATAAAAACCAGAGGTCGCTAGCTACGCTTAAGCAGAAAAACATGTCACATATCCATATGTGTATGTTAATCATATCGAGGCTCTATAGGTTATAATAGAACGTGTTGTGTATGAATTCTAACCTTTTATAATCTCTCTAACGATATACATTTGAAACGTACAATTATGAGAGAGTGATCAAAACCATGAATAAAATGTTGAAATCGATGAAATTTGGAAAGAATGCTTTCCTAAAACTTAGAAATTCAAGAACACAGAAAAGGTTATTTCTTACAGAAACGTATCAGTGTCAAGAAGCATGGGACCGCAGACTCGATTCGTCTATATTGCAAAAAATAAAACCTGCAGATTTGTATTTAGAAATAGAATCTAAGTTTAATAATGTTGGAAAAGTTAGCCCTATTGACGTTGATATTTTTGCTAATATTGTCAAAGATAAATTGCTAAAGGAGGAACTTATCGATTTGCTTTATAAATTGAGATCATCTGCTGAGGCGTGTAATATCTTAGAATCCACGCATCATGCCGTTATACGGTTCTTTCTTAGTCATAATAATATTGATGACCTTTTTGAAGTATTAAATGACAGATTAAATTATGGTATTTTTCCTGATTATTTTTGTTACAATATACTCATGGATAAATTCATAAAAGAAAAGGATTTTGCTTCGGCAGCCAAGGTAGCAGGATTGTTGATGCTTCAAGAAGATTCAGGCCATCAGATATCCAATGCATTGTCCGTATATTCTTGTCACAGATATTTAGAAAATCCAAACGATTGGAAAATCCCTGAAATTGAGGAAGATGATTCTAAAGAAGAAATTAAAGTACGTGTTCGGTATATAAGGAATCCATATTTCGATGATCATTTTGATCTTATCGATCCATTGAAAATAGTTGGCAAAACGTTGGTATTTCAAGGAAAACACATGAATAATTCTTTAGGAAGAACATGTCAGTTGAGGGGGATGATTTTATATAAGAAGTATGATAAAGCAAGTGAACTTGTTAACAAGTGGTTAACAGAAGTTAATAAAGAAATCGTTCACGAAGAAATTTTCGATTTGATTAAACAAGATAACGCAAATATTCCTGAAGATCAAGTAACTGAAGATTTAAAGAATTTACAAGTTCTTTTAGATACGTTAAAAAATAAGGACTTGCATAAAGAAAATTTGTTGGAAAGGATAGAAAATGAAGTTAAGTCTGCGGTTGATCAATGCAATGAAGCAGACATATCACAACAAAAAGAGGTAAACATATATCACTTTGCTATTATAGGAATATAGAAATATATTTTCTCATGTTTCGATCAATGAATTAAATTCTCTTATTGACATGTCATATTTTAATTGTAGAATTTCCTTGAATGGGAGAGAATTAGAGACGTAATGTTGAAGGAACAACAGGCATTGTTGGATAAACAATTAAGATTAGAAAAAATAAAGAAGATTAAGGAGGAATTAGAAAAGAAGGAGAGATTATTAACCTTTTTCGAAAATGAGGAACAAATAGAATTAGAAATAGAGAGAAAACAAGAAATAGTGAAGCAGGAAGATGAGAGATTAGCGAAAAAGCCTTATGTAGTAAAGAAATTAAAAAAATTAGTCGAACAAGAAGTTTATGTACCGCCAAGTGTCTAAAATTCTTAATATTGCCAACTTTTGATTGAAATTAGGTAAATATTATGTAACATAAAAATGCATTAGAGATAAAAAATATATATAAAAAAGACTTTATAAAAATGAAATACAGAACCAAACAAACATAGGTTATTTACTTTATAATAATATTTAATCAACGAATCATTTTTTAACATTTTAGTATAAAGAAAATGCATAAAAAAATTGTTATAATGATCGTAAATAACATTTCATTTTGTATGTATTATCATTTGTACGTGCTTATTTAAAAACAACTTTTTTCAGCAATTATTACAAAGAATTATTAGAATTTGTTTTCAAAGTTATATTCTTACAAGGAATATGAAAGTTAATATTATTGAACTTTATACTAAAAAAAGATTAGGCTTTGTAACAACAATATTTCTTGAGCACTTGTGCATACTGTTTTCCGTTTTATATTTGGGGGCTGGAAGCTGCATTTATTTGAATGTCAAGTGCTCCAGTCTGAGGCACATTTTTTACAGCATGTTCATACAGCATCCTTTATAATTGATACATCCATAAATAAGATTAAGTTATTAAAGTTGTGTACAAGGCTTGCATAACTATAAAAGTATTTGTCCATTTAGTCTTGTATTTAATGAATAATATTCACCCGAATATTCTGTAACAACGTTTTCTCGTGTTAATTCCTTTATCAAATGTTAATAAAATACAAGGTATATTTGAGACTAATTAAATTCATAACGAGTACTTCTGCATAAATATATAAATTCTTACGTTTTTCGTATTTTTATGTGATTATGAGTATGCTATAATTTTTATTATTATCGCATATACAATGTGATCATGAAGTTCGGTTTTGGAGTTGTGCAGTTAATGCAGCTGTTTCTTGCTTCATTTGTTTTAAATCAGCAGTTATCCTCTCTAGGTTTGCGCCGACATTCTTAGCAGATTCTGTGTCGATCTGTCAATTAAAAATAATTAATTGGATAAAAAATATATCGAAAGATATAGTTTTATTTATTGGGCAGGAAATATATTATGCACTACCTGTTCTTCTAAATCTCTTATTTCACGTATTGTAGCACCCGTTTCTTCGACCAAACTTACAAGTTCACTACAATCAGAATGCAATGTCGCCAATAATTTGTACGCCTTCCTAGAGGCTTCGTTCGTCCTTGCATCTCTGAATATCAATTCATCTACTACTGTGAACGACCTTTCTAAGCGGCCGGTAAGAGTATTAATTTCTTTTTGAATTTCACGAGTATCCACCAAAACTTTATTAATCTCGTCCCTCTGTTTTCTGACATTATTTATTATTTCTAAAATTCGTTGAGTGTATGCCGATCTGTTAACTTCCTTCGGAAGTTTCTGTACTTCTACCACTAATTGCGAGAACAATTGGTCTTTGTTCCTACATTCTTCTTCGAGTTCTTTCTCTTTTTCTTTGAGTAATTTGATTTCATCCTGTTTCTTTTGGCTTACGCTCTAAATGTATAAGAGGAAAGTGTCAATAGATTTATTTTTATGATAAAACTGATATTTAATACTTACCGCTTTCGTCGAATGTTTCTCTCTTTCTTCTCGATATTTTTGAATTAATGGCATTCTATGTTTTTCCCATTGATTAGCCAAATGTAATAATTTATTCGTGATGGCTTCGATAGTAGCTTCTAGCTTATGTATATTCTGTTCACCATCTTGATATAAATCGTAAGCTCTTGCTTTAAGTTTCTTTTGTTCTTCATTAATTTTCAATGCCTTTTCCTCATTTTGATAAGTCATGGATACTTGAGTCGCTTTTACCGTTAACTTTTTAATTTCTTCTTGTAAACTATCTATATCACGTTTGAAATTTTCACATTCTTCTTTTATTTTTTCAACTTGCAAGTCTTGTATCTCTTCTTTCTTAGAAACAAATTCATGCCGAGCGACATCGGCTGTTGTAACATCAGGCTCATTCAATTGAGAATTCTATATCGAGATATTAATTAGGAAATGTTAACAAAAAAAAAAAACATATTTAATTTTTTATGTTTTTTCATACTCGTTTAAAGAAAAGCAAAACTTACAAAATTCAAAGTATATTTACCATAGATATCGTTGATTCTTTTAGAGTAACTCTGTTAAATGATTGATCGTGATTTGATACATGTATCATTTTTTCTTGTTGGGCATTCAACCAGTCGATACGTTCTCTAATATTTATCGATTGCAAATGAATTGCTCTTGCATTGTGCGAAAGAATAGATGGTAGGAAACATTGTTGAGTTTGCATTTGATTAGGCACTGGTTGCATATAATGTAAATAGTAATCCTGATACTCTGTAATGAAAGAAATTATGTAGAGAGAAGAAAAAAAGGTAGAGAGAATTTTCAAATTCTAAATTTACCTTCTTCTGCATCGGATATCGGTACTTCTATATTTACAGATGTATAAGGTACACTTGCCCTTCCTCTGTTTCTGAATCCCTTTTTGTGACAAAAATATGGTAACCATGGTATGGAAAAACTTTGCGATATAGCAGATGCTATAGACTTTTCTAGCAAAGCGATTTCACTGGTTGGTTCGCTTAACGTCTTATCGCTTTCCTTAGGTAATTTTTCAATCAAAAACATTAAAACCCTCCTTAAATCATTTTCCGAACTATAGAGAAATGTCTGATAACCAATATCACCTTTGTATCCAAGGTCCTAAATTCATGAATCCAGTATGAGTACAGATGACAAATATTTTATTCGCTGAAGAAACGGATACATATAAATTAAACAATGCTAAGTAAGTTGAAATAATTATACCGTTTTGCAATGTGATCTCTTACCATGCATGCTTGTGCTAGCGTTGCGCCTAAACGAAAACGTGCAGCCATGTTTGGAGGCAAAGTAGTATGTAATCCAAGTCCTGGCCTTATGGCATCTAAGCATTTTACCGTTGCCTCTACTACGGTCTCTGTGTCAAAACCGCTTAAATTTGTTACTTCTTCTTTTATACCGCTACAAACAATTTTCACGTTTTTTTTTTATATAATATATACGCAGCAAGAGATTTTGCAAAATGATAAACAAATTAATGCTAACCAATGTATGCACATTCTTTGATATTTTTTTTATTATTGTAGAAATAATTTTTACGCATACCAATATGTAAAGTGATAATGCCAGGAGACAACGCATTTAAATTACTTATTATTGTCAATAAAATCAACACCCATTTTTTGTTATACGTAATAACAGAATAAGCCAAAATATTAAAGATCGTTATATTCAACTTACCAGCCTATTTGACGTAACGAATGAATAATTATATTATCTACCTCCTCCATCATACGTAAAAAAAATGAAAATTCTAAAGTTACGTTTTATTATACAGAACTCAATCTGATAATGATAAAAACCTAACCTTTCACGATATATATATATATATATATATATATATATATATATGTGTGTATGCATATATATATATATATCTAGTAGCAAACAGCAGGTGGCGTGAGGCGTATGCGAAACGAATATCATGTTTATATATGATATACACATATAATTTATATCAAGTATATACGAATGCTCGTACTACCATCAACTATCACAAATATTTTATCAAATTTACGACGATTTGAAAGTATCCACTTACAAAAAAATTATAAAGAGGAGGATAGAGATAAAACCTCAAAAAACAGCACGCTATCGACGATATGGAAAATCCGAAATGTTATCGGTACTATCTAAATAGTCGATTTTTATCTAAAATCATTTACGTTAAATCTGTCCAAAAAAAAAACAAAAAAAAAGAAAAGAAAGAAAACGTGATATTACAAATTTGTCCGTGTACGTTTAGAAATGAGATTGAAATTTGGCGCGTTAATTTTGATTCGAGTAGATACAACCAATAAAACGATAAGATTACGGGGATTGGACGTTGCCGTGATATGTTTAGGATTCGACGTCAACTTCAGAGCGTACGAGGTAAAGATCAATCTCTCTGTTAAAATGTAAGACGAAGATGGAGAGAATGCGAATGTATGTATTCGAATGCGCACGCGCGCTAGAGAGAGAAAGAAAGAGAGAGAGAGAGAGAGAGAGAGAGAGAGAGAGAGAGGTACGAAAGAGAAAGACGAAAGCCGAACGAAGGAAGGATAGTCGTCGGCTAATAGCAGTTGCGCTTTCGATGGTAGTGGGGATAGAAATGTAGCGCGAAAAGTGGGGATGCAATAGGGAGGAAGGTGGGAGAGGGAAAATCTGTCGGACAGATCCGTGCGTGCTCCCGTGCAGTTCCTTACTTTTCCGTAAGCGTCAAGATCAGCTGTGTGTGGCGTGTGTGTGCGTGTGCGCGCGTGCGTGCGTGCGTGCATCGTGTGCGTCGTGTGCGTCTCTCTTTCGAGACCCACGAGAGTCGTAGAAGAAATGACAGGAGTCGAGAGAACGGCCGCGGCGATGCCCTTTTCTCTCTCGTGAGGGTGGGTTTAAGCTTTTTCTCATTTTCGAGGGAAGGCGGGCCGGACAGAGCAGCCTCTCTGTCACCACCCGCCTCATTAACTTTACAATAAGGAGCGATCGAGAGGATGAACGGAAGCCTGGGAATAACTCGAGGACCCGAACAACATCCACAGAGATTCGCCGATTATTTCGTTATATGCGGTCTCGATAAAGATTCGGGCCTCGAACCGGACAAATATTTCGGTGAGCCAAATCTTCCCTTATTTTCTTTCTTTCTTTTTCTGTTTTCTTTTCTCCCCCCTCTTCGATATCGTTATTATACGCAACTCTCTCTCTCTCTTTTCCTCTTCCTCTCTCTATCTCTCTTTCTACTTTTCCTTCCTCCTCTCTTCTCTTCTTTCAATTTCCCCATCTATTTGTTTTACTGTTTTTCTTTCTTTCTTTTTTTTTTTTTTAACTTTCAATCGTTCCTCTCAACGTAACGAAGCTCTACGAGACTCAGTCGAACGAGATCTACTTTTTCTCTATCGCCTTCTTTCTCCTCCACCTTCTTCCTCTCTACCCTCTTTCTCTTTCTCTTTTACCTCGGCGTAGGTCGTATGTGTTCTCTCTAGTAGTCCTCGAACAAAATCCCGTCTCGCGAAAGTCGCGTGATTGCGCAACGCGTGATGGAGTCCGCCTGGAGTTTTTATGGTCGGGTACTTAATCACGTTCCGCGAATGTTTACAATAATTGACGATGACGATGACGACGACGTTGGATTTGGGTTGAAGGAAGGCGTAGAAAATTCGGTTTGCTGGTTTTTGCCTTCACAGAGGACACAAAGGCGGAAAGAAACGAGGAAGAAAAGAAAGGTGGTCTCTCTCTCTCTCTCTCTCAAAGAAGACACAAAGAGAGAGAGGGAGGGAGAGAGAGAGACGAAGAACGTTATGTTTTTTTGTTTTTTTTTTTCTTTTGCAATATCATTATCATTGAAAATGTCCCCGTGGAGACGATACAACACGTGATTCCAAGGTCAGTCTGTAAAAAATAAAAAAACAAATTGATCGATCGTTATTTTGATTAATTTCTTAGACGATGTTTACCAGGGTAGGAAATATTTGTTAAATGTTTTTCACGTGTTTTCACACGCACATGAAAACTTTTAATAAACATCGTCTATCGGAGTAATTGGAAGAAGAATTTTCAATGAGGGGATTATTAACGCAGCTACGACGATGATAAGTTTATGAAAAGTCATCGATAAATCCGATAAATATGTAAGAGCGCGTTTACGAGTGTATGATTATAAATGTATAGAATGAATTCCTTTACGATTCTAATAATTGAAATAATTCGTTTGGAACGTGGTAAATGTTTTGTATTCTTTCGAAAGCGTGACATTTATTATATTCGATATGTATACATATATATGTATCGAATATACGAGATGCGTTCTTCGATCTTTTTGGCGGGAAATCGATGTCTCATTTGAATTACGATTCCCTCGTCGTCCCGCTATTCTCCTCCCCGTTGATTGTAACATCGCATTGTCGAATGCGAACTATACGTCGTGTTGGATACGTATTAAACGCTTTCGATATTATCTCTTTCTTTCTCTCGCTCTCTCCGTGGATTGAAGATATAATGATGTAACACAGATAATCAACGATAATTATTAAACAAAATCTAAAGTGATATCGTCCCGCGTGTCGAGTGAAAGTAAAAGATAACATATTGTTCGCGATTTATAACGCGACAACATACCGATGTTTGTTGGTTAGTTTATCGATGATACGATTAGAGATTACCGTTTGTCTGGATATATTCCGATCGCTGGAGCACATGGTATGTGTGATTACATCGCGTTGATTGTATGCGTGCATATGGTGTGTGTGTGTGGGTGTGTTATCAGTGATCCCATTGTCTATAGTTTTCGAACACTTCATTACCGATCATGATTTTATATATATATATATATATATATATATATATATATATATATATATTAATTAGACACGAACGAATTTGCTGCCTCATCACCTGTGAATATATATACTTCGAAGGTTAAGCGAAAAAGAGATGTATCATTTTTAACGTAAGCTCCCTTCTCTTTAACAAATGCCATTGTTAATCTTTAATTTCTATTTATTTCGTTTGTTCTTTGTTCTTTTTTGGAATCAGATATTTCTCGGATGACGTCACAGAGTAGGAGGAGAGAGGAGGAAATCTATCTCTCGTTCGTGCGTGTGTGTCGCGTTTAAGATGCCTCTTAACGGTACTCTATACTCTCTTTCGTTGATGATATATATATGTATATATATCATCTAGATCCCAGTTGCTCTCTTTAATTAATATATCCTCTCGATTCCCGTTGCTCTCTTTAGTTAGTTGATATATCCTCTCGATCCCGTTGCTCTTTCTTTTTTTTTTTTTTTTTTTTTTTTTTTTGTTATATATCGTCATCGTCATCGTCATTTTCATTCTTTACGTTGAAATTCTCGATAGTAATGTAGATGAACAATGAATGAATGCACAGGAAGCACACCAACGGATGGATCTTCCTGAGAAAAAAGTAGTGTACCTACCCCCGTCGTCGTCGTCGGGTTCTACTCCACATTCGGGACAGTTTTCTGGGAAGAAGAGGGAGCGAAAGGATCGTTTTACATAAAAGCGGGGACTCTGCTGCCTCCTCGCCGCCCCTCTTCTTTTTCTTCTTCTCCTCTTCTACTCTTTATCCCGCATGAGAAAATCCTCGTATTCAAAAGCGATATCGAGTGTCTCTTCACAGGAGGGATAGGCTCTTTTCGTTTCTAACGAAAAAGCCGTTTCGTATTTCGCGCCAATGTGTGATACCACTCTCGCGCGGGAAGGAGGATGATGACGTAACGATCGCGTTTTGATTGGTTTATATTTGACACAACACAATCGACTTATATATATATATATATATCGAATAGATATATCGAATATTCATATAACCTCGAATATTTTCGTGCTCTAGTACGATATATATCTAAGTAACGCATTGACATATGGTATATAGGATTATATTCACGTGTAATTAATACTTGATCGAGATCTAAAAGCCTGTAATAAAGTTCTTTTCAACTAGATCATTAAAATAACGCGCTCGTGATAAGGTTAGATATAATCAGATTTAAATATCATTTGCAGGTGAGATTTATTGTGCTTTTATTTTGTCTGTTTTTCAACAATTTTATATATATATATATATATTTATATATACACACACAGACGTTATTATACGTAAATACGAGTTGACTCGTTGATCATGAGCTGTTCGGTCATTGAACCGAACAAAGGTCGTTTATTTTATATCGTCGATGAAAGAAATAATAATAATAAGAATAAGAAGAAGAAGAAGAATAGGAATAGGAATAAGAAAAAGAACGACGATAAAAAAAAGGGGTGATAATGAAACGTATCCGTCGTTAACGTCGAACATCTTTCTCGACTGTTCGCGATAATTCTAAATCTTCTCGATATAAATTTTTTACCGAGTAGAAAAATTATTTTAGCCCGGCATACAAAAAAAAAAAGAATGATTTTTTAGGATAACTGGATTCTCTACTTTGCAAGATTTCTTTATGGTTTAACTTTACGTTTTGCGAGCGAGAGAGTATGGAGATCTCTAAAAATAAATCTGGTTATGAGTCGTCGTCGTCGTCGTCGTCGTAGGCGTGAAAAATAGAATGCAGAAGGATTGGCGCCATCGTTGTCTTCTTCTTCTTCTTCTTCTTCTTCTGCGTCTCTTCGTCTTCTTCTTCTCGGCGTCGTAAGTGCGGCGAGGTTTCTTGGTACATATGCGAACGAGTTTCTGAGATTCTAAAGATACTGCTGTGCGCCGCCGCGCACTTTTGACCAACAGAACCCTGGCAGATGTTCCATACGCTCACACACACACACACACATCAACACATGGAGGGGACACACACCCCATTTTCTTTTTCTTATATGATGATGGTCCACAAAGAAGACGACCGGTGATCTTATTCATCGTTGGTAGAAACTCGAAGAAAGAAAAGTTTCTTTTTTTGTTCGGCTTTTCTTTTCTTCTTCTTCTTTTTTTTTTCATTGTTCGTTTTTCTTCTTTCTTTTTTTTTTTCCTGTCCAGGAGAAACGAGTGGATTATTTGAAATATTTTTTTATGTTTTCTTATTATTTTGGTTTAAATGGGATGAGAATGTTAGGGACGGGGGGGTTATCTTCTTTTTTAATTCTTTACACAACTCGATTTTCTTTTATGTTTATAAAAGGATTATTATATAATGTGAAAGTTCGTATGTAGTATTAGTTATAATAGTATAATTATACTGTTAGTATACTATATATATATATATACATATTTTGATGATATCACATAGTATATTATTAGAATATTACAGTCATACTATAAAATGATATGTAATATATACTAATAGTATGTAATATAATACTTGATATATCAGTATATGTTAGCAGTTTTATACTATAGTTACTTAATAAAGTCACCGAAGTTTGTTGTAACGTCAAATTTACGCGACAGTTACGGAAGATTTTATTTATTTATTTCTTTTCTTTTCTTTTTTTAAATCATTATCGATTCCAATGAACGTCACGGAGTCAGTCTATCGTGTTTAATCACGGGGAAACGGTGGAAGGATTGAAATGATAAAAGGAAAATGGAGGGTGGGTGGGGGTGGGAAAGGATCGCCTAAAAAAGTGGTCGATACGATGAGAGAAAGTATATTCGGCCAGTGTTTTTGTTGTCCGACATTGTCAGTGACAAGTTTAATTGGAATATCGGGAGAACATTTGTGTACGGGGAATATCGGGAGAGAACATCTATGATATTGTTCTCTCTCTCTCTCTTTCTCTCGAATGTTTGTTTTTGCTTGGTCACTCGGTATATACGTATGTGTGTTCACAATTCCATTGCCTCTCGATGGAGGACATCTCTAAAAAAGAATTCGGTTACGCTTGATTCGTATTGCTTGTTGAACCGTGGACGATATCGATGATGCTGTTCCTAATACAAATGTGATTTCTTTTTGTTAATATATTTTTTATTTTTTTATTTTTCCTTCTGATTGTTTTTTTTGTCCCCTCCTCTCACCGTCGTCGTGTCCGTTTTTTTTTTTTTTGTTATTCTTCGTCGATGTTTGTCGTCGTCGAGGCGTCGTATTCGGATCTATCGATTGATTGATCCACTTAGAAATAGAACTTATTTGCTTCGACCAATGAGTAATTTCGTCGGAATTTGTTTGCTCTTTAACAAAAATTGTCCCGAACAATGTTTGCCATTTGTTCGTTTCGTTATTAATTATTATTATTACTGTTATTATTATAATTATTATTAATATGATAATAGCGGTGGGCGCTCCGCGTTGTTCATTCTTTGAAAATCGCGCCGAGATAATTAACGCCCGGATTTTATTATTCTCGTCGTTCGTTCGTAATTTTATTTCGACGTAAAATATTGCAAAACAAACAAAAAAAAAAGAAAAAGAAAAGAAACATGTCCGACGCGTTAAATTGATCGACGGCCTACTTACTATACTCAATGGAGTCATCGAATATTCAAATATTCCATTTGTTATAATATCTCTCGTTCGAAACTTGCGTTTCATCGTGAAAACAATGAAATTATATGGCTTTCTCAAATATTTTTTTCATCGGTGTCATCTCCGGTACTTTTTAAGTAGCTTTCTATAGTTATCATCGTGTAATGACTGCTGATGATTCTTCTATAATCTCGTCGTCGTTGATTAAGGTTTCTCTCACAGCTTTCATAATGTGTATTGTATAAAAAAAAAAAAAAAAAGAATCGACGAGATCACGCATGCTTGAGAAAAAGGTCAGAGTTTATTTTCACGGTTCGCCTTCTCGTCGACGTGAGAGAGAGAGAGAGAGAGAGAGAGAGAGAGAGAGAACACGAGAGAGAGAGAACGAACTATACTATCGAAGGTCTCTCTCTCTCTCTCTCTCTTTTATTTTCTATGTTATATATTTCTCTTCCTTTTTTTCGATAAACGTTTATTTACGTTAAAACACGACGAGATAGTCCTCGATATACATATAACATTGGAGAACGTATACATATAATATATAATACGTATTTATATTATATCGACCATGCCAGAATTCTTTTTCCTTTTTTTTTCGTTGCTTATCTTCTTCTTTCAATCTTTCGCATGCTTTTCCTTTATCCTCCAATTGCAAAGATTGTTAACTGTATTTCGTTTGAGTATCTTCCCTGATGCAAGAGGAAAATAAGTATCCCTCATTTTACTTGGCAAATTCTTTATTCCTTCTACTACCACCACTACTATTACTATTACTATTACTACTACCACCACCACCACCACCACCGTCTCGCTCCCACGTCATCGCTTTAGTTCATCGATAATTAGATTCTAAGAGGCTTTGAGAGAGTCCGGAAGAAGTTGGTCGGTCTTACAAAATCCAGCGATACGGTGACCATTATTATTCGTCCACTTTAACGGCAAATTAGGCTTCCAGTTGAGCACTTACGTGGATCGATTATATATTGCTTCGATATTATAATACTTTACCTAATTTCCACCTCTTCGCCCCTCCATTTCTTCTTTCTTTCTTTCTTTTTTTTTGTAGACTCTTCCGTATATCGTATATCTTCATACTCTCTCTCTCTCTCTCTTTTACTGACACACAACACACGCGCGCGCGCGATATAATTATACGATGTAGTGTTTTAGAAAGATATATATATATATATAAAAAAAAAGGAAGGAAGGAAGGAAATTTATAAACGTTAATTACGTTCTAATATAATTTTCTGATTGAAAAAAGGAAAAGAAAAAAGAAAAGAAATTTTCTTTTCGTTATGAAATATATCATCCTGTAAATCAGACGCGGAAGTGTTTAAGGCATATAGCGTAAGGCATGGGAACGTAGAATTAAAAGTGGAACGGACCACTTGTCGCGGCCGTTTACCGTGGATTAAAGTTAAACGTTAGACTCTCTCGGCTTTTATCGTCTGAAATCGTTTATAGTAGACATGTATGAAGAAAAGTTTCTCCACATACTGAACGTTTCGTAAATCTCACGCGACTCATTCGAAAGTAATCAGTATTTTGTAATAACGATCGATCGTTAAATGATATCGAGACGATCGAGAGACGAATGAAAGATTAAAAATGTGGTTTAAAATATATTTTTACGTAGGGACAATATTATAGAATTTTATAAAGTCCCGCCATTATTCGTCGCGTCACGTGACTCTTACCGCAGCGGTGTCACGTGACACGTTCTCGCGTATTATATTTACGCGCGATTTTCAAACAATGTGAAACAAATTATATAGAACGCTAAAAATTTCTTTCTTTCTTTTTTTATTTATTTATGATTTTTTTTTTCTTTAAATAAAAAGAAAAAAAAAATACGGATCGCAAGAAGTTTTTATACTTTTATTACATTAATCCATTATAGATTATATTGTATTATATTTTTACCGTATATTATTATTCGCTTTTGTAAGCATACTTCCGTTGTTTAAGTACGCGTATAAGTATAATAACATCGGCTGTGTGTGCCCCTTCGTGTAGAAATGACCCCGTGTGTAGGATGACATCATACACGTACCAACAACAGGAAGGGGTGAAAGAGTAGGAGGAGGAGGTGGCGTGCAGGGGGGTGTGTGGTAGTGGATAGGAGGGAGATAGGGCAGAGGGGGAGGAGGAGGGGTGGGGAGAAAAAAGAGGAAGCTTATTCGAGCAAGACAACGAGAGGCTTATTGCTAACCACGGGAAGAGAGTTTCACGGCTGCTACGAAACGTTGTTCGATCAGAAAAAGATAAAAAAAAAAAAAAAAAAAAAAGAAAAAAGAAAAAAACATGTTATCGATATTAATCATGTTCGATTGTCGAAAGAAAAAGCAGAAGACGAGAAAGAGAATTTCTTTTCACAGACGCATACACACACACACACACACGCACGCGCACGCGCACGCGTAGAGAGACATACACACAAAAGCGGTACTATTACGTATTTGAAAAGGGAAAATTTATTCTTGGAATTTTCTAGGATAGGAGGAGGTTACAGCGCGGTTCCTTTTCTTTCGATCGTGAAAACGTTTGCCGCGATCGTCCCATGAGGGAATAATGGATGATGCGTTTCTTCTTATTTTTATTTTACAACAACAACAACAACAATAACAGGTGTGTTCTCGATCCTATTTTCACAAATTTCGTTCGAGTATCGTTCGCAACGTATTTTCGTTTTTTTTTTCGGCTCCTTTCCATATATTTGTCGTACGTATTACGTATGTACATGTAAGAACGAACGGCCGAATGAGAGTGCACGCGTGCATACATGTATCGATGGATTCGCTCATTAAAGATGACAAGATATTATTTTATAATGTACATGATGAAAAAAAAAAAATAAATAAATGGAAGAAAGTAAAGGGGTTAAGGGGAGGGTGGGATCGAAAGGATGAAGATAAGAAAAAAAAAACAAAACAAAACAAAAAGGAAAAGCCTAATCGAGTGGGATATTATTAGTCGTCGAGGAAGAAGAAGAAGAAGAAGAGAGTGTATATGGCGTTGACGTAGAAATACCGTGTTTACTTTCGCGAAAATTTTTTTCCCATAGAGAAAAAGAGACTGAGAGAGAAAGAGAGAGAGAGGGGGGGGGGAGACTTGAATAATTATTACAGGCACTCTTTCGCTCATTTGTAATTGAAATGAATTTGGAATAATTGAAGGAAGACTTTGAAATATGCATATTTAAATATGTACACACACACACACACACAGAGAGACATATATCCGTGTAAGATCGAGGGATTTTATGTTTGAGACGATGTCGTCTGGTACTAATTCCAGTTCTTTTTCTTATTCTCTCCTACCTTCTCTCTCTTTCTCACTTTTTTCTCCCTTTTTGCATAGTATATACCGGTATACTCTCTCTCTATCTCTCTCTTTCTCTCTCTCTCTCTCTTTCTCTCTCTCTCTCTCTCTCTCTCTTACTGTCCACTTATGCGTATACGAAACGTGTACTTGTCATGGTCACGTTCGTCGAAAACGTTCGTTATTCGACGCCTCCTCGTGCGTGCAACGCGCTCTCGAATCAATACTTTGGAGCTAGGCATAGAGGGTCGTTCTCGTTCTCCTCGTTCGTTCGTTCATTCTCCTCGTTCGTTGGTACGTTCGTACGTTCGTTCATCGACCGTTTATCGTTGCTTTTCCACATCTAAGAGCCCTTTTACAGCCGAACCTTTTCTAAACGTCCTTCGGAATATACCTTAGTATAATCTCTCTCTCTCTCTCTCTCTCTCTCTCTCTCTCTCTCTCTCTCTCTCTCTCTCTCTCTCTCTCTCTCTCTCTCTCTCTCTTGGCAGCTAAGCCAAGAGAGAGACTTTCTCGGGATGAGGAAAAAAATCTTCTCTTTCGATTGTACCGCGTGAGAAAACTTTACTCCGAACGATCTATTTCCTTTTTTATTTTCTTTTCTTTTCTTTTCTTTTTTCCCTTCTACGGTGTGTACTCTTGAAAAAAAAAGAAAAAAAAAAGAAATGGAATATATACCTATTCCGCGAAAGAAAAAGGATAGACCTTTTTCTTTTTTTTTTTCCCCAAATCTCTTGACTTGTTTCTCATCATTACAAAAAGATAAATTAATGGATAAATAAAATAGAGTTTGATTCGCTTCGAAATAATAATTCGGGATGCGATGGTGACGCGTTGTTGTTCCTTTTTTGGTAGTACGACTCTCTATGGACTGCGGGGGAGGGGATTGGGATTGGGATTGGTCGGTTTAACTTAACCGGCAGAAGAAATTCTCGTGCAATTTTGTCCGCTCAATTAAACGCATTGACGACGACGATGCTATTATAATAAGGGTCCCCATAATTTTCTTCTCTTACGAGGACGCGCGGCATTCAAATTACTGCCCGCGCGCGCTTTGACTCTTCTTCCTTGCTTCGTATGAAGTAAAAAAAAAAAAAAAGGAAAATGAATCCATTAGAAACTCGTAACGTTTTCTTTTAGTCGCCCTGGAGAAATTAAATTTTTAAAAATTAATTAAAATAAGTATTATACATACACACACACACACATATATATCGATTTATTAGTAAATAGTATTTTATTAAAAAATGAAATATCGAGATTTAGCGGTCGGTGAAATTCGTTCTCCATTTTGTTTTTGTTTTTTTTTTCTTTCTCTTTTTCTCCTTTCTTCTTTGAAATAACAAAAATTCATGAAATTCGCTGCATAATATTTTTATTCGATCGTGAAGATTATTATCAACGTTAATGAATGTATTTCTTTCTTTCTTTTTTTTCTGTACCCCAGTTACGAGATCCACAAAGAGAGTTTCTCTTTCATTCCCTCTTTTTCTTTCTTCCTCTCTCTCTCTCTCTTTCTCTCTCTCTCTCTCTCTCTCTCTCTCTCTCTCTCTCTCTCTCTCTCTCTCTCTCTCTCTCTCTGTTACGTAAATAAGAGCAAAACGATGATTTCGATAACGACCGAGTTAGTTCACTTCATCCGATTATCACCGTTTCGTCCTGGACACAATTTTCAAACGGAGATTGACCCGAGGAACCGTCGATAACTTCGATTAAGGCTCAATTAGTATTCATCTCGTGTAGAGTTCTCTTTCGATTTGAATTTATGCAAGTACATACATACATACATACGTACATTAGTACATTACATACGTGCATACATACACGCACGAATCAACAAATTATAACAATAATTCTTTGTTCTTCGACCTTACGAATTAAAATAAAAAGATACAAAGAAGATATTAGAAGTTTGATTTATGATCAGCTTCATCAGTAATATATAGATTTCTTTCTTTCTTTCTTTCTATATATATATATATATATATATATATATATATATATATATATATATATATATATATATATAGAAAGAAAATTCATGTTCGAATTTACACAACTGGGTATCCCGCACGACGCGGTGCTCCTTCAAGGGTTATACACAAGGAAACAAAAAAGGACGAAAAAAAGGGATTACGTTGCAATCTTTTCTTTTTTCGTTTTCCTTTTTCTTTCTTTTTTTTTGTGATAGCAAAACACATCGTATCATCTCGCACAAAGAAAGGCGATGTCATCCATGCGAGAGGTATAGCTCATTACAGTTTTGTACCGTGCTGCAGCACAAAGACGAGACGCTTCAGCAGCACACAGGGGTTTCTTTCATTACGGTTTCCCAGAAACTCAAGCATATCTCTCTCTCTCTCTCTCTTTCTCTCTCTTTCTCTCTCTTGGTTTGCGATCTCTCTTCAATCTCAGTTTACCGAGCAGCACACACGTGTAGTATTTTTCAAAAAGTAGGCTACTCCAGCAACTCTTCCAATTGCGCTCCTCTATCTCTTTCATCTTTTTTTTCTTTCTCTCTCTCTATCTATCTCTCCCTCTCTCTTTCTCTTAAAAATCTTTTTAAAGGCGCTACGACGCGACTCCGAAGCTTTGAAGATATTCCTGCGAAGAAGAAGAAGAAGTCGTCGTCGTAGTAATAAACGAAACGTACAAGCGCGCGGTGGTTTACTTTTGTATCACTAAATCGAGAACACTTTTTGACAATGCAAATATAGTGTCTCTTACCTTCGTGTAAGACGACAATAAAACCATTGTATTTCTAGCGTTAAAATCCGAAAAACCCGTGAAACGGTACTAACTTTCTTTCCTTTTTTCTTTTTTTTTTAATATGGTGCTACAAACGTGCGCGCGTTTATACTCGACCAAGGTACAATATAACGCCCGACATTGCACGACGAATTGTTTGTCGTATCTCTCACTCAGTTGGATAGAATACTATTTCACGTTGGTGCACTAAATCTTTCTCTCTTTTTCTTTTTTTTTTTTTTAATGTATTGCAAAGTAGGAAGGATTTGTAAATATGTGTATATATATATATATATATATATATATCTGAACGAGTATTCGTTACATCTGATATGTAACGAAAAGAAAAGAGAAGAAGGGAGAGAAGAGCAATGAAATCGAAGAGATTTAATCACGTTGTTGTTGTATATAGAGAAGATATATATATATATATATATATATATATATATATATATAAGAGAATTTTATCATGGGAATAAAGTATTTCTAGGGTTATATTTTGTTTGAGGTTAGGTAGGGAGGAAAGTTGATACAGGAAGGAAAAAAATTGTAAGAACAACGATCGTCTTCGTCGTCGTCATAAAGGGGGAGAGAAAAATGAGAGAAAGAGAGAAATCGAGGTATCTCTCTCTCTCTCTCTCTCTCTCTCTTTCTCTCTCTCGGAAGAGAAGAGGGGTAAAACCACCACCCTCTCTTCTATCGCGAACGATTAACCTCGTATACAGAAGTACTCTTGTATATTCGTCGAGCGCGAGGCTCTCTCTCTCTCTCTCTCTCTCTCTCTCTCTCTCCTCTCTCTCTCTCTCTCTCTCTCTGCGGCAGCTTGGAAGCTTGCCAAGACGTCAACAGTCTCATTCAGGTCGAGCCTCGGGATATGTACCACGTTCAATAACAACTTGCCTTAGCCCTTAGCCCTTACCCCCTTAACCACAAGCCCCGCGAAATTTGAATTTCTTTTTATTTCTTCTCTTTTATTTTTCTACTATACAAAATCAACATAGAAAATTTGCCTTTTTCTTTCATATTTTATAAAATCGAATCATTAATTCTACAAGGAACTTATCCAAATATATCTTATTTTTATTATATATTTCAACGGGAACTTGCCTTAACCTCTCTCTTGCTTCCTCGATCACAAAGCCCGCGAAATTTCAATTTTTCTTACCGACGAAATACGTGTAATGAACTTCGTATTATTCCATTTTGTTTTTGTTTTTTTTTTTTATTTTTTCATTTGAAAATATCCTTTTTCCAGTTGATGTGTTCGTATCGAAAAATCGGAACATAAATTGTATGTACGTGTACACTTACAAGAACATAACTATCGCTTTATCAATAATATATCTTCTAATAACTCTCGATATGCTGGCGTATACGGCAATATAACCTGTGCATATGTATATACGTAGTATATATGTATATGCATATATATATATATATATATATATATATATATGGTATGGCAGCTTTTGCTAGACAGTAATTTTCCGGAGTTACGAGGAGAATATTCTCGGATGGTGTACGAGCGTGAGAGTTTATGCCTCGACCGAATGATAATGCGTTAAAGGATATGAAGCTCGAAACGCGAGAGCACACACACACACACACACACACACACACACACACACACGTGTGTCGATATTAGTCAGTGAATTTGTATCCAATCAAGATACATAATATAATCACGTGCACGTGTATATCCCAATTTACAACGTTACGTACAAACAATTTAACCAATCGTAGGGAAGCGCCGAGAGTAAGATAACCAATCTCTTTATCTTGATTCTTGTATTTTGGCGCGAATTATACGAGACGTTTAATTTACTATTTTGCTAATTTGAAGTAGTTATCTCTCATTAAATACGTTTAAATATGTATACATTTTTTTTCTTTCTTTAATTACATTAAATTTTAACGGAAACAAAACTAAAGACGAATGAAATTTCTTTGTGAAAAATTCAATTCAAATTCAAATATTTATTTCCTTTGGTAAAAAAATCTTTTGTCTCGCGTAGTAATGATTATTTTGTCTTTAGTAGTAGTAGATAGTAATGGCGGTAATGGTATGGGTATCATAAAGAGACGAAGGAGAAGTTTCTCGTTTTGTTTTCGTGTCGGTATTCTAACTTTCGAGATGAAAATAAGGGATGCAAACGAAGCTTGAAACGGAGGTGTGTGTGTGTGTGTGTGTGTTTATGTGTAGAGAGAAAAGAGAGATCACGTTCATTTTATTAAAAAGCACATTTAAAAATTTTGTAATCGGGTCAGGGTCTTCTTCTTTATTCGTTGTTAAGTGGGTAGCTCCTTGTCTAGTCAGTGGACCCGTTGTCTCCGTTAAGTGGAAATACTTCGATGCATTTCTCTCTCTCTCTCTCTTTTGCAGTTTCTTCGCGTTGGCAATTTTTATTTGAAAATTTCCAAGCGAGAGAGAGAGAGAGAGAGAGATAATACTGCTCGAGACAGATATTTTTTAACGAGTTCTCTTTTTTTTCCCTCGTACCAGAAAGGTCGTAAATTATTCTCTCTTTCTTTTATTTATTTATTTATTTTCTTTTAGAAAAGAATGAATTTGTTATTTTAAGTTGCTCTTTATTTACGACGCTTAAAAAGAACCTTTTAAATATTTCAGGTTACTTTTATATGTGGCGTTTAAAATTAAGAGAGACATAAAAAAAGAAAAAAGAACATATGCCAGTAAATATTACGATATACGTGAAATAAATATTATAATAATTCGTTCTTTTTATTTAAAGGAGACTCTTTACAATGTACACCTCTGGATCGAGCATACAAGAGCAAAGTTTTAGGACATTATCCGGACTCGGTACCATGGAATCCATTCGACGAGCATGCTGTTTGTATGGTACGTTTCAATTTATAATATTTTAAAGGGGAAAAAAAAAGGAAAAAAAAATTGAAGATGAAACGTCACGAAGAAAAATTAATAATAAAATAATAATAATAATCTTTTTAGCTTTGCCTACCAAGCGGTCTGAGATTTCGAACGCAGAAACATTCGGTCGAGCCGACGTTTCATTCGTTCGTCCTTACCAAGGAAGATGGGCACAGGACTTACGGTTTCAGTCTGGTATTCTACGAGGAGTGTCGTAATCGTAAGATATGCGCCGCTATGCAAACGTTGCAAGCGATGCATATAACAGAATTGAGTAGTGGTCAGAACGGTACACCGCCAACGTGAGTATTTGTTCTTTCGTGTCTCGATAAAATTTCTCGTGCATATTAACGATAAGGTTTTCTCGAGTAATCCCCCGTGGAATGTATTAAAACAGAATTAAAATAAAAATAAAAAATAAATAAATAAATAAATAAAGATTAATTATTTTTGTTTGTTTTTTTTTGGCTATTCCAGGGCGAGAAAGGGTCAGGAGGGACACAATACCAGATCCCTGCCGCGTCATTTCAAATTGTCGGCCCACTCTCCGAGTGCGGCATTAGCTTATTACGATTTAACCAAAGATAAATTATTAGTGACCAAGTCAATTTCCTTGCTCTGCCAACAGCCCTATCTTAACGCGGCCAGAACGTTCCTGACCAATCTATACAAGTACCTTCTCTTTATTTTTTTATCTTAATCGTCGAGAAGAACATTGAATTCGTTCGAATGAAACGGATTTTTGTTTCCCCTCTATTTTTCCAGATGTGTTCCTAGGCATCCAGGACCTGGCCTTAGTTTAGAATCATACGTGTACAATCTTTTGTACAACGTACCAGTACCGTTACCTGGAAAATCATTAAAATTTTTTATACCCAACGACGAGCCAGCCAAAGTACCCTTAGAATTGGTTATACACCAGCCAACGCCGTCGCAGGAATTGCCGATGTTGGATTATCCCTTGAAGGACGTTTTCGCCTGGTTGGGCGCCGACTGCGTCATACAATTGTTCACTTGCGTACTATTGGAGAATCAGGTTTTATTAAGGAGTTCGGACTTCAACAAACTGATGGTAGTGTCCGAGTGCATCACCGCCCTTCTATTTCCATTTTCTTGGCAGCACGTATACGTACCCATATTGCCAGCAAGTTTACATCATTTCTTAGACGCCCCGGTCCCTTTTATAATGGGATTGCACGCTCAGAGCGAGGGTGGTGTATTAAAAATTGCTAGCGAAGTGAGTAATACACGGTTTTCTTTTTCTTTTTCATGCGTTCGTTTCACCAAGAAAGGAATTAAAAAAGAAAAGAAAAAAAAAACTACTTTTGTACCCATCGATGACGACGAATTAATGATTTGTTCCTCGATTCCAGGCAAATCTTTGTTATGTAGATATAGATAAGCAAAGTAGCCAATTCCCGGAGGAATTACCCGTATTCCCGCATAAGATGCAGTTCATAGCCGAGATTAGAGCACTTTTAAATAAGTACAAAGTACCACAAACGGGAAAGTAAGTCAAATATTTTCTTTTTTTTTTTTTTACGTTCGCACCATGGGTGCGTTCGGCGATACCCATCGATTATCGTCTCGTCGCGTTGTGTGTTCCTTCGACAGTTTGTAAGGATAAAAAAAAATATATATATATATATATATATATATATATATATATATATATTTTGCAGGACTGATAATATGTTCGTGAACTATGTCAACGGCGACATTATGACTAGCAGCCTGACACTTCCTGGTTCCGGATTTCACCTTCCACGTAGAAAGCATTCGTTACATGACGTTTTAGATTGGGACAGACCTGCCGCCGAGCAGCAGCCCCCACCGCCTCAAACAGATGCTTTTCAACGAATCGTTGACATAGTTAAGAGAACGGGTAAAGAGATATAGAATATAGAATCCGTAGTGGTGACTTTTGATGATGAGAGCCATCGCTTTTTTATTTCACTTTATTTTATTTTATTTTATTTTATTTTATTATATTATATTTTATTTTAATAAACGTCCAACGTTTAATTTCCGTTTAATTTCGACAGGCGTTAACGTGGACGATATTGATTCTGCGGAGGATACTATTAATGAAAGAATACTCAGCCCCCAAGAGGAATATCAAGAAACTCTCATTTTTAATAACGCCATTAGGGAGATCTTTTTAAATCGTTTTGTACAAATGTTTTGTAGTTACGAACATTTTGTCATTCTACCGAGCCAGGATAAGAACGAATGGTTGAATAATAGGGACAGTATGCACGTATTTGATAAGGCAACGTTTTTATCCGATCAACCGGCCCAACATCTACCATTTTTATCGAGATTTTTAGAAACTCAAATGTTTGCCTCGTTGGTAGATAGCAAAGTTATGTCGACCTGGAGCGAGCTCGATTATAATATCAAAGTTTTCGACGATAGAATTATGTATTTAAGGTGAGTGTCTGTCCACCACGGTTCCTTCGTTATAACTTTTTGTAAAATAATCTCTTTTTGATATTATATATATATATATATATGTATGTATGTATGTATGTATGTATGTATATGCGTTTCGTTCGTTATAGAAAAAAAGTTGGCGAAACTATCATAAGATCGACGCGTTACGAGACATGCACGAGCATGGCCGAAACTCAAAAAGTTTTGGAACAGAGATTAACCAACGTAGATTTTGAAACGAACCCGCCAACCGAGATTGTACCACATAGAGCTGCTTACTTCAGGAGTTTTCCTTTACTGGATACGGTCGCTTTGAACAAAGAACCTGCTCAAAGGTAAATCCTTTATATATGGAATAATATTAATAATTTCTGACTGCTCTCTACTGTAACGCAAATAAGATTATTAATGGATCGTTGCTTCTATTTTTCCTTGCCACCATTCCGATAGTATACTTCGGTAAGAAATTAATTTTATAATTGTATATTTGTATTTTTTTTTTTTCCTTTTTTTATATTCGATGCAACGCACGTCCGAGGTGATGTGCAAAATTTATTTCGGTCGTCGTCGTCGACGTTTCTTCATTATATAATTAATACGATTCATTTATAAAGTGACTTTTATTCGCAGTAGTAGAAAGGGACAGACGCAGTGGAAATATAAAATGAAATCTATGGAGTCGAATGGTAAAACGGCAGTACCTCAAGAATCTCAATCGCCAAGGCCGCAAACTAAGCTCTCCGCGGATATGAGCCCAGCACTGATAGCTCAGGCCAATTGGACTTTTGTTGAAAAATTGCTGAAGGTAAAAATAAAAAAAAAAAAAAAAAAATAAAAAGAAAAGAAAAAAATATCATTCGTTAACCCACGATTAATAATTTCAAATATATATTTTGTCCGTGCGTTGACGAATAAGGATTGCAAATCTAAAACCAAAAGAATGTTGGTCGAAAAAATGGGCTCGGAAGCTGTTGCCCTTGGCCATGCGAGTGAATCTCTATCCGACGTTGAAGAAAATACGTTGGTGGCCAGTCTCTGTGATTTATTGGAAAGGATATGGAGTCATGGATTACAAAATAAACAGGGAAAAAGTGCTCTCTGGTCTCATTTAACGATGTATCAGGAATTGGAGGAATGTAATGATAGAACTAAAACCATAGATCCCAACTTTCTTTCTCCCGGTGAGTTACGCTTGATTTATATATATATACATATATATTTACCAAACTAATTAAATTTTGTAAATAACCCAGAAAAAAAAAACTTTGAACTGTTTATAATATTATAATACTACCGATGCTGTTAAATATGAAATCTTTGTATTTATCAGTGATGCTTGTATTAACATAACGTCGGAATAAACGTTCGTAAGGTTTTCGGGTATATTAATTAAAGTCAATTTGCAAAATGGAAACTAATAATTGTGATATGTATAAAATCGTGATTAGTGATTTTACTTATCGATACTCTCATGGATCAAATTATGTTTATTTATGTAGCTGCATCACTGATGCTTATATATATATATATATATACATATGTATGTATATATGTATATATATATACATATATATATATTTACACAGCTACAATGTGTTTGCACCATTATTACTGTGCACAAAAAGGGTGTCGATAACTGAAAATAATTTATGTGATTTTGTTTGGGAACTATACTATATTTAGATTGCTTTCAAAATATATACACACACACACATATATATATATACACATATATATATATATGTATATATATATATATAGTTATGGCACCCTCGTCTGTGATACGCTTAATGTTACGAAAGTGTTAATGAAACAATATGAACACTACATTTTACATAATTATTATTTTTATAAAAATTGCTGAATATTATAATGGTGTGTTCCGGAAATGCAGCCTTAGCGTGGTGCGTGCTGCGGAAACGTCTCGATTGTACGTGTCCAAAACATTATTTAAGATAAAAACGATTAAAAAGTAGAGATTAGTTTCTCATTCGTAGATACCCTGCACTATTAGTTGTAAGTGATTTTTATCAAAAAATATTTCTTATATAGCTGTCGTTTCTTTCATTTATACTATTTCACATTGGCACACAATTCGATCCTTTTTCTTTTCTTTTTTTTTTTCAATTTTTCTTTCTTTTCTTTTTATTTTTTTTATTTTTAATTTCGTGCAACCGCGATGAATTTCCGCTTACCAGAAGTCAATGTTTTTTTTACTCCTCGAGAATTTTTTTTTTTTTATCTTAATAATCACTGGCAGGCTTCTTGTATTTCGCTATGTTTTCGTATGTTCTTTCATATATATATATATATATATATATATATATATTTTTTTTTTTCTTTAGCTAATTTTAATTTTATTTTATCAGTACCCAAGAAATCGCCAAATAAACTTTTTGGGTTACCGGATCGTTTAATCGCATCTTTAAAGAGCAGAAATATTTTTGAGATTGCTTCCTATATCAAGGAGAATTTTAACGGTAAGCCTTGTCATTGGCTTGCCGTAAAGAAATACTCGAGTTTGATGACTAACAATACTAATTATCCTTATTGTTTTTCTTTTCTTTTTTTTTTTTTTTTTTCAATATAATTATTTTCAGAAGGGGTATTATATCTTTCCTTTCTAAAATATTTGTTATTTAATAATTTTCTTAAATGTATATATATATATACACACCCACGTTGTTTTTATTGTTATTTTATTTATTTTATTTTTTTTTTCCCAAATCGATGCATGTTCTATTTCAATCGCCATCGTAATTTTTTCATAATGTATGCTCCATATTCTTAAAAGCTATAAAATAGTTTTATTCTTCATTCTGTTAGCTGTGTATACTTCATTAGCGCTTGTTGTTACTTTTTACTACTACGTATCGCTTGTCGTGTCTTGTCGTTTCTATCTGGTATCATATTAAAATGTTAATAGCGTATTATAAATTAGTTGCAGCATGAATACATCTCTCCTTCACCCCTGTCTGTGTTTGTACGTCGAATCATTATATATATATATATATATATATATATATATATATATATATATATATATATATATATATATCGTGTATGCACAGTAGATAAAAAGTATTTGTTCTACGAGGCATGTTGTTGCTTGTCGTGTATATTATATTCCTATGATTAAGGATTAAAATTAACACGTCACGTATCACCTTAATACTTATAATGGAATTAGTAATTAAAGAGTAATGTAGTTTTTGAAAAGGAGTGCTGGTTTCATTTCTTTTTTTTTTTTGTTTGTTTTGTTTTGATAATGATCATGTTTTTTTTTTATTTCTTTTTGTATTTTTTGTACACCTTGCCATTTTCATATAATATTTACAAACTTGTGCAGGGATGAGTTAACCAGAAAATTTAATTGATAATTGTTAGATCTATCGAATCTGGCATTGGAGACCGATGTCTCGCCAACGAGAGGAACGGACAAGCACAAATCTCCTGGTGAAAGAAGAGCCATAGGTCCGGAACATTTGCGACCATTGCCCGAATCATTGACTTTCGATATTCGAAATATCCAAGCAATGACGGATATTAAAACGCACATTGGATATGCCAGAGCGTGGGTGAGATTGGCATTGGAAAAGAAATTACTGTCGCGGCATTTAAAAACACTGCTATCCGATACGGCACTTTTACGGTACGTTCTTTACAAATAATCTGGGGAAGGGAGGGGAGGGGAGGGGAGGGGAAGAAAACATATACAGAGGGTGTTTCAGCTAAAGGAGGCCGGCCTATAATATATATATAACATTATACTATTATATATATATATATATATATGAACTATTCATTACATACCTCTTTTTAAACCATAAAAAAATAACAAAGAAAATATTTAGACCTCTTTTAACTGAAATACTCTCTCTCTCTCTCTCTCTCTCTCTCTCTCTCTCTCTCTCTCTCTCTCTCTCTCTCTCTCTCTCTCTATATATATATATATATATATATATATATATATATATATATATATATATAATCATATTACATATATATATAAATTATATTATATATATATATTATATAATTATATATATATATATATATATAATATAAATTATCTTTATTAGAATCTTTATTTTTTTTCTTTTTTCAGGAGTCAATACAAACGATCAGCATTTTTACGCTGCGAGGAAGAGAAGGAACAGTTTTTGTATCACTTACTGACGTTAAACGCGGTCGATTATTTTTGCTTTACTAACAGTTATCCTACCACTAAGTTACCGTACAGGGTCGTAATATTTCCAAGCCGTAAGGCTAGCGCAGCTACGACCTCTGCCAATAGTTGGATCGCTATATCTGGTACATTGTGCGAGACTAATCCTGTACCGATTCCTAAAGCTGCATTAGAATTTTTATTTCACGTAGGTATATTATTCGCTTTTTGGCATTAAACATATATTCTTCAAGTTTTTATGCCGTTAATATATATGTTTAATCGATTATAAAATGTTTTTAGCATAAAAATTTAGGTGTCCTTTCGACGTTGCGGATTGGTCATGACAATACTGGTCTCTCTCCCAAATGGATGGTAGAACACGTTGTGGTAAGGAACGAGGTAACAGGGCACACGTTTAAATTCCCTTGCGGTCGATGGCTCGGTAGAGGCATAGACGACGGATCTACCGAAAGATTGTTAGTAGGTGCTTTGGTACCTAGTAGTATCGATAACGAAGAATTGGTCGAATCGTGTTCGACACCACCGAGATGTAGATCCCCCAGTATACCCAGACGACCAATATTGTCACAAGTTGAATTGCAACACATGCTTGGTAAGTAAAAAAAAAACACCATAGCGACGAGGAACGTTGTGTGTATATATAGATATATATATATATAGAACCGCATGATATATATATATATATATATATATATATATATATATATATTTTTATTTTTATGTAATATTATTTTTAGGAGAGTCAGTAAATGCGATCGTCAAGTATTATTACAGAAGAGAGTGCCAAGATAGTTCTCTGACTGCCTTACTATGCGGGGAAGGTGGATTGGTACCATCCCTCGAACAAATCTTTTTATTCGGTTTTAAAAATCAAAGAATATTTGGTAGAAATTTTTACGTTTGGGACTATCTCCGTGAGTCGATTTCTTTTTCTTTTTTCCTTTTTTCCTTTTCTTTCTTGCATCCTTTCTCCGTTGAAACGATTATTTCGCGATTATAACCGTTAATTAAACGATTATAATTCGATTTAATAATGTTGCAGTAAGAGTGAAAGAGAACTTTGAGATATCGTTGTTGGAGGAAATGGACGAATACTCGCAGAGATTGAATAGGAGTAGAAAAATACACTCTGAGAGTAATCAGAGGTTTTCCATTTTGAGATGTTATAGTCATCTCATAGATCAGATTAATATATTCAGTCAAACATTAGGAAAGGACGGAAAGTTTCAATTGTTCATTTGTTTGGCAGCAAGGTATAGATAAATCTTATATAAATTACAAAGGATAACGTACATATATATATATATAAAAGGGTGTTTCAGTTAATGTAGGCCGCCTATAACATATATAACATTATACTATTTATATATATATAAACTATTCATAACATACCTCTTTTTAAACCATTCAAAGTATCATAAAAAAAAACAAAGAAAATATTTAGGCGGCCCCCTTTAGCTGAAACACCCTATATATATATATATATATATATATATATATATATATATATATAAGATAAATAGAAATATTACTATATTTGACGTCTATATTTATTATTATTATTATTATTATTATTATTATTATTATTATTATTATTGTTATTATTATTGTTATTATTATTATTATTATTATTATTATTATTATTATTGTTATTGTTATTGTTATTGTTATTATTATTATTATTATTATTATTATTATTATTGTTATTGTTATTGTTATTGTTATTATTATTATTATTATTATTATTATTATTATTATTATTATTATTATTTTAGAGAACAATTGCTTCACCCCATGTTACGTCCGATGAGCGAGGCACGTTCTACGGCTGATATGTACGAGGAGAATTCGTTTTTGAGAAATTCCGCTCTACTGACGTTCCTAATACATATTCTCGAACCGCTTAGCGACTTCCACATTGTCCTTGAGAAAAGTTTGACTCATGGAATCTCTAGTATATGTTAAAATCACGTTGTACATTCCGTGTTTGTATTTTGGATGAAAGCTTCGTAAAAAAACGGTGAGATCAAATTATTATACACACACATATATATATATCGACATGTTTTCCTTTTTTTTTCTTGTTTCTTTTGTTTAAACAAAATAATTTCACACCTTTCTTATTTCTACAGGCTGATGAAACCACAATGTGACACGACGTGTGTGTTATATGCATTCATTTTATATATACATTGTTAAAAGTCGAAATACGACCATAGTCGGTGAAAAATAATTTGCAAAGATGCAAAGAATTTTATTATTACGATATTACATATATATATATACATACATACATATATATATATATATATATATATATATATATATATATAATTGAATATTTAAAAAAAGAAATGAAGAAAAAAGAAAGAAAAAAAATCGAAGACTGTTACCGGTGAATGTAAAATAGAAATTTTTAGATGTGAAAATTATTAAGAAGTGTGTGTGTGTGTGTGAGAGAGAGAGAGAGAGAGAGATGCATGATATTTAAACGAACGTAAAATTCGAAGAGAGCACGAATAACTTTTCTCATGCTCCATTTTCAATGCTCGTACTCTATTCATGACAAGTGATATCTAGTTAACTTTTACTCGACTCCTTTTATCGCAGTTATTATTAATGGGGTAGGGGGGGTGGGATGGGAAGGGATGGATATACGAATGTGAACCTTTTCTCTAAATCATCATCGTCATAATCATCGTTCATAATCATCGTCAGCGTCATCGTCATTATCATCACGTACGAACGAACTATAATACGAACCAAAGATTTTTAATCCTATACTAATTTATTGATACGAGATATTAATGCCGTGTATATTATTTGCCATTATTTAAAACTGAATTAGTTCTCCCTTTTTTTTTCTTTTTTTTTTTTTTTTTGAAACTATTACACGTTTTTTCATCCATGTAAAAAAAAAATGTGTGCGAAAGCATTTTTTGGATGACATATATTTGTGGCGTATAGTTAATCGTCATCGTCGCGTCGGGGTTGATAATCATCATCATCTTGCGTTATTATATTTTTAACGTAAATAATAACAATTGCATGACGCTCCATAAAATAATCTTTTCTCCGATAGGAAAAAAAGAAAAAAAAAAAAAAAATAATAATTGTCCCGAGCGTGTTCCATCTCTCGGCTTAATCGATCGCGTGTATATTCCTGTGACGTATGCGTTTTATATGTACTCGCGTTATTTTTCTTTCCTTTTTTATTTCTTTTTTTCTTTTTTCACTGGCTGTGCTTTGATTGTAACACGTTAGAAGAAAGAAAGAAAGAAAGAAAGAAAGAAAAGAATAGGAAAAAAAAAATGAAAGCAAGAAACGCAAAGTAGGGACGACGACATCTTGTAAAATGTTTTTCGTTACGATTTTATTATGCTGTGTTGGATTTGCGAACGTAAAAACAAAAATCATTGATTGTTGGTTTTCATTATTAATAAATTGAAATATCTCAGATGGCGCGCGAGTACGATTAAAAAAAAAAAAAAAAAAAAAAAGAAAAAAGAAGATATAAAAGGGCCTCCCAACTTTTGAAATAAATGAATATCTCGAAGAAATGTTAGGACGTCTAATATACGTATATAACGCCGCACTTCTGGGATATTATAATTTATTTACGTAGATTTATATAATATTGGCAACAATTCTCCATGACATGTTTAATATATATATATATATTTTTTTTTCTTTTTCTTTTTTTTTTTTTTTTTTTTTTTTAAATTAGATCGCGTCAAATTAAGTTTTCTTCTTGTACGTCGCTGTGATAACGTCGTATAATTTATTTTCGAGATTATACTGTTTTTTCTTTTTCCTTTTCTTTTTTCGATCGGAATTCTTTTAACCCTTATATATATGTATATATATATATATATATATATATATATATATCCATCCAATGGAGAAGGACCAAAAAACATCTTTGTCGGTTAAAAAAGAAAAAAGAAGACGACGAAAAAAAAAGCAAAAAGAAAAAAGAAGGAAAGAATAATTGGCAATTCTTTCAATATCATCAATCCAATAAAATACTTATGCACAATTATTCATCTTAAGTCTTATAGATTTAAAAAAAGATACAAGATATATATATATATAATACACACATATATACACATACATACACAGACACAAACTTTCTACACACACTCCTTTACTCGCTGTGAAGTGATAATACTTATACCGTTTTAATAATAACTATTAGACCGCAAAGTACAATCGAATTGCGAGCATTTCATAATAATAATATAAACTCGAAGAAGAAGAAGAAGAAGAAGAGAGAAAGATAGAGAAAGAAACAAACAAAAACAAAAAAAAAATAAATAAAAAAAAAGAGGAAGAGTATTTATAATAGTTAGAGCTTATATTCAGTACCTTACAGAATTCTTAGTACATACAACATTATCTTTATAAATTCTCTCAAGGATAGAGACGACGACGACTTCGTCATTATGGTCCTCGTCATCATCATCATCATCATCATCATCATCATCGTCATCGTCATCGTCATCGTCATCATCATTACCGATGGGCTTTTTATTATTCGAGGAATAACGTTATATATATATATATATATATATATATATATATATATATATATCTAGAAAGATTTATACAGAAATTCTCACGAGTTCAGGTGATCTAGAGAAAGAAAAAAAAAAAAAGAAAGTTGTATTTATAATCCTCCTCGTGAGTCCTCAAGAGTTTGGAAAAACGAGTGATGTAATAATTAATTAGGATGTATTAATTAATTAAGGTGATAGCAAAAGCAACAGCAACAGCAACAGCAGCAGCAAAAGAAGAAGAAGAAGAAGAAGAAGAAGAGTAGTTGGTATATGATGCGCGTTGAAAGCCGATTTACTTTTATTGTCCGTTGAAACGCATTTGAAAAGGAGTTTAATCGATCAGTACAAACAAAAAAGGGGAAAAATAAACCAAAGGAGAGACGACGATTGTGGTTTTATTCTTGTTTCTTTCTTTTTCTTTTTTTTTTTTTTTTCTTTTCGTCGAATCCGACAAAAAAGAGATTTCAGAAAATTACGCGATAAGAAGCTCCCTTCATTGATTGTTTAAACCGATTCGATAACGTTATAATACTCGCTCGTTTTTTAATTTCCTTTCGTTTCATCTTCATTGTATTTTATCTTTATTTTTATCTTGTTTGTTCAAATATATAGGAAACTATAGTCGATCATTATGAAATATCGTTGCTTATCTTCCCCCATTGTGTATATATATATATATTTGTATTACGTACGTTGATACATAACAAAAATTAACGCATCATCATCGTCATGTTTTGTTATCATCATCATCATCATCATCATCATCATCATCGTCATATTAACACGCGTACTAAACCCGGAAAGAAAGAAGCGTGCAACCAATGGTAACGTATTGGTAACTTTTACAAAAAAGAAAAAAAAATACATATGTATATTGTACAGTAGAATAAATGGTTATCGAAAATATTAATTATTATTAAATGAATTTTTATCGTACGCTATAATAACAACCCCTCGCACCGATCAAAAGTCTCTGAAGACAAATGATTTAATTGATTCGAATGATTCAAATGATATATCAATATTGTAGTTATATGAATTATTTAGTCAATGAGAAGACAATGATCTACGGTAGAGAAACGTTCAACGACGTTCACGGCCAGAGGTCTATGGGGAAAACGTTCAATGATGTCGCATCTAGTGACGTGAATCCTATCAATGATGACATTGAACGAACAATTAATTCTCGTGTGTGTGTGTGTGTGTGTGTTTGCAAATTTTTATTATTTTTTTTTTTATTATCAAAAATATTAATTTTTATAAATTAATTGTTAGTCTGGTAATTTTTTGTATTTTTTTTTTCTTACCCACCGATTAAAAGAATATCTGAATATATAAAAAGAATATATATATATAAATATATAGTCGACGACAGCATAGCAGCACAGTTATATAGTAGTATTTTCGATTAAAATCGTTTAATGAAATTTTTCGTTTGGCGATCAAAGTGATTGTTTTAAATGGTCGTCAAAAAAAAAAAAAAAAAAGAAAAAGATAAAGAAGAAGAAGAATTATCAAAATTTGTCTACGAAGAAATTAATCAACGACAATGGACGATATAACAATCTACGCGACCCTCTTTTGCTTTAGTCTCGTAATCGAAGTACTACTCTAAATAAATTTACAAGTACAGAACAAAATTAAATTAAATTAAATTAAATTAAATTAAGTTCAAACAAACAAACAAAAGAAAAACAACAAAAACAACAACGTGCAAATCATTGTATAAAATACGAATACTTTATTTTTCGATCGTTCGGTGCGTCCCAAAACGCACCGGCATATATATATATATATATATTTATATACGCATATATAAATATATATATACGTATATATATATATTTACAAACATGTTGAGGACCATTCATTCGTAGTACAACTTGCATTATTATTATTATTATTATTATTATTATTATTATTATTATTATTATTAATTTTTTTTTTTAATCTTCTAATTTTTTTTATTTTTTTATTATTTTTTTTTTTTACTTTTTTTTTCGTTTTAATAATTTTTTTTTCCGTTAAAATGTAAACCTTTACGTGCTAGAATTTAACAATAATGTGTAAGTGTGTTCGTTTTATTTTTCATACATCGTTCATCATCATCGTCGTCGTCGTCGTCATCGTTCATCATCATCATCATCATCATCATCATCATCATCATCTCTCGAAGAGTTTATAAACTATACATGTATATGTATATTCACATATATAGTTATATTTATATATATATTTATATATAGTAATTATGTGTGTGTGTGTGTGTGTTTATTTATTTCGAGAGAAATGTGGGATCTGAGGTATATCAGTGGTAGTACTCTCTATTGCGCTTTACCATTCGTTTTCGTATATAAACAATTAGTTTAAAAATCGCGTGTCGCGTCTTATTACGTTTTTAATGATACACGATAATATATATATATACACACACATATAT
>OU964978.1:2305730-2308230 GCA_918808275.2 Dolichovespula sylvestris
TCCCCTGCCACTCCTCTCCTCTCCTCTCCACGACCAACTTTTTGTCCTACGTCTAGCAACTCTCACGCGAACGTTTTGATAATAAATTTTTCTAAGGCGGCCTGTGCTCCAGGTCGAAGGTCATCCATCCACCATACACCGACTCGCGTACCCTGTGATTTCCATTTAAAAAAAAAAGAAAAAAAAAAAAGGAACCCTCCGCTAAACGAATCGATCAAGATCCTTTTACACGTCGAAACATCGTTCGGTAACAATCCAATTTGTTATCGTGATATTCGGCCTCCCCGTTGATTAATTAATTATTGATTATAAAATCGAATTGATTGTATGACGTTACAAGGAGGAAGAAGAAGAAGAAGAAGAAGAAGAAGAAGAAGAAGAAGATGAAGAAGAAGAAGAAGAAGAAGAAGAAGATGAAGAACGAAGAAAAAATGTTTATTTTCCTCGAAGTTACGTGGTGGTAATTGATTTTGTGGACGATTCTGTAAACGCATGTACTTTCTTCCTCTGTGCGCGCGCGTGCACCGACCATCGCCATTTTGATCCTATTACATGGGAGTCCGTGATGTTAGGAGATGAAATGCGCGGGACCAAAAATTCGATCGAACGAACGCGAACAAGTCGCGAGTAACGTGGAAAAATCGTTCGACTTGGAAGGAAGATAGAGTAGTAAGTATAACAAACCTGTTCGATAGACGTGATGCGATTGAGCTCGTCGAAAAGACCGCGTAGTCCGAAACCGCTCTTTCCAGTCCAATCGAGTCCATGAAGAGCTGCCGCGATGCTCGCGGCTGCTATCATGCTAGGCGTATACATCGAGAATTTGTACTCTGTAAGAAAGAAAATGTAATAAGTAAGATATTATTATTTATTCGAGCGAGTATCGACGGATTTAATGTGTGATGTGTGTGATCGATAAAAAGAAGGAAAAAGAAAAAAAAAGAAATCGCGAAAAGAAAATTTTTAAACGTCCGCAAAAAAAAAAGTTTATCTACGATCGGTAAGTCACGTGTCGATAATCGCGCGATCTACTTTATCGATCCACGATAAAAAAAACTAGTTCGAAATCGTTGTTATCGACGAAGATAAATCGTTGTTTTTTGTTTTGTTTTTTAATGTTACGACATAAAAATTAAAGATCATCAGATTGTCTCGTTTCAAACGTGAAATTAGAAATAATAATGCGATCTTGGCGAGCGATGGAAGATATTATAATTCACGGACTTTGCTTCGACGGTTATAAAATTTAATGTTTGAGGCATTACTCGTCGTCCGTCGTCCCTCTCTTCAAATTTTTACGGTGTAGCATTAGAGTAAAACGAATATCGTCGTTGTTCCCATTAAGATTGAAGACGAGAAATCGAATCGACGGAAAAAGGTGAAGGAGAGAATGTGTCGTTAAGAACGAACCGAAAAAGTTTTTAAGGATCCTCGATGGTCCCTTTTTTAAAGGGATCTGCCAAATGTTTCTTTTCACAATTGGCCCGATTATCGTCATCAGGGTACTTCATGGTACTGCCTGACTCCAAAAAAAAAAAAAAATACGAACTTTACACACTAGGTTCCTCGCTTCTTTCGACAAAGATCGCCAATCACACACTTTCACTATTCTAACACTTCTTCTAATCCAATATTGGAACGAGAGAAGTGAAATCCTCGATTATGTGAAAAAAAAAAAAAAAAAAAAAAACCTTGAAGTATAATCATTCGTAAAGTTTAAAGAGAGAAAGCTGTTAAGGGGATAGAGATAGGACGATGATAATCCTCTCCTCGCCGATTTGTGCTTACCATAAATCACGTACGTGGATAAATCCGGCTTGGATAAAATACGGACACGTGTTCTCAGAAAACATATTAGAAACAATAAAACGACACTCTTTACCGATTCGACGCGTTCGAAAGATTAATGGTTGCATTCGTTATTAAAAAAAAAAAAAAAAAAAAAAAAAAAAAAAAAAAAAAAAAAAAAAAAAAAAAAAAGAAAGAAAGACAAGAGAAAAATTGAACAAGTATATGTCGAGAGAATTTTCGCTTACTCGTTCGATGGCCAACTTTCTAACAGATTGTATTGACGTTATCTAAATATATAATTATATTACGTATTAGTATAAACGTCGTCTCGCGATCTTATTAGGTGATTAAGAACATAATGTTTATCGGTGATTACGAAAGATTTGACGTTATTAATCATTCATTCTGGCTAGCGTAAGACGTGCAAACGGAGTTTTTAGAATTAATTGGTTTTATATGGAAGACCGTCTCTCTCTCTCTCTCTCTCTCTCTCTCTCTCTCTCTCTCTCTCTCTCTCTCTCTCTCTCTCTCTCTCTCTCTTTCTCTCTTGTAGTATTACGCACGATCGCACGCATATATATATATATATATATGATTTCAGATTTTGTCGATAGATTCTTATTTAAAATCCGCAATCACTTGGTTGCCAAGTCAATAATATATTATATATATCATCATGATTTCTCGTATCCAGAAACGCGAGAAATAT
>OU964978.1:2313230-2315730 GCA_918808275.2 Dolichovespula sylvestris
ATCGATAAATTCTCAATTTTTTTTTTCGACGATTCATCGGAACTTTACGATCCTTCGGAAAATTGTTTTACCCGAATACAACTATAATATTTTCGTTCCGAGGAAGGAAGGAAAGAGAGAGAGAGAGAGAGGGGAGGAGATAAAAGAAAAAAAAATTAAATTAATTAATATAATAATTAATTCTCTTTCCCTCTTAACGTGCGGTATACGATATAAATATATAACGATGGTTATGAATAATCATATTTATCGGAGGGTTTTAATGATAAGATAGAGATGCAAGAGAGAAAAGAAAAGAAAAGAAAAGAAAAGAAAAACAAATAGAAATGGAGAATTAATTCTTTCCTTTCCCCTCTTTTTTCTCTTCCATTTTTTGTAATATAATAATAATGAACAAAAAAAAAAATACATATTAAACAAACGTGTATTAGTATTTTATGATAAAAAAAAAAAAAAAAAAACAATTAACGCGTACCCATTTATTAATTAAAGATTCTTTTCATTTCTACTTTCTTCTCTCTCTCTCTCTCTCTCTCTCTCTCTCTCCCTCTCCAAACGTTATAACACCGTTTTCATCGAACCCTCGAATTAATCCGCCGAGGGAAAAAATGAAGAAAAAAAAAAAAGAAATAAAGAAATAAAAAAATAAAAAAATAAAAAATAAAAACGTTATAAGAAATGATTCTTGAAGATCGTATCGAGGAAGAGTGGAGGTTTCTTTCTCGAAAGTTTACGATCTTCCTCGGTTAATAGGCACGAAGAAACACGCGGCGGATACGGTACGGATACGGTGCATCCGCTCGCGTAAGTTCTCGTAGTATATAGTATATATATAGTACATAGTAGTAGTACCGTAGTACGATGCCGGTCCCTCGAGCGTGAAATTACACGAGCTCGAGTACTACGCGAGTAGTACTACTACGGTGGTGTGTCCTTCAACGTCTCTTAGTCTATCTTCGTCTTCGTCTTCGTCTTCGTCTTCGTCTTCGTCTTCGTCGTTTCACCAATGGAAGGAATTCCGTTAAATTCGTTCAGTGACAATATTTTACTTCTCTGTCTAACCCTATCCGTCTGTCTGTCTGTCTGTCTGTCTCTTTCCTTCTCTTTTGCACTCGAGTTACGTCTAATACACGTGTCAATAACGATACTATCTCTTTTACTCGTTCTCTCTCTCTCTCTTTTCCTGCCTCTCTCTTTCTCTGTCTGTCTGTCTGTCCGTCTCTCTTTTATATGTATTATATTCGTACGATTCGACCTCGCCCACTAACCTTCCTTTCACAAATAACCAAATGATCATTAGAATTTCATTCAATAATTATAATAGAACGATCGAAAATAGATTAAAAAAATAAAATAAAATAAAATAAAATGAAATGAAATTAAATTAAATTAAAATAAAATAAAATAAAAACAAAGATAAATTGATCGTCATCGTAATATCGATCGTAGGAATAATTCGTTAATCGTAATGTTTAATCGATTAATCGTATTGTTAACATTTAATATTGTACGTATGCATCGAGTATATATACATATATATATTATTTATAATATATTGTAAGAGCGATAAAGCCTCGTGGACTTTGTAAGAACACTTCGTAAGGCGTTGGAAAAAACAGAAAGAGAAAGAGAAAGAGAAAGAGAGAGAGAGAGAGAAATATTGGTAGTTTCTCTTTCTTCCTTTCGCATTTAATCGGGCCATCATCCTTGGTCGTCGGGGTTTCGCGCTCGAGTGCGCATGCGTGCGTACGTACGTACGTGCGTGCTGCTTGCGTGCGTACGTACGTGCGTAAGTGAGTGAGTGAGTGAGTGAGTAGTGAGTGAGTGAGTGAGTGAGTGAGCGAGCGAGCGAGTAAGTGCGTACGAGAACGTAACGCAACTCGTCGTAGCCGGTGAATGAAACAAAGGCGTGAGTACGCGACGAGGCGTCTCGGAAGTTGATTTCACTACGGACTTTTATCCACTATAGTATACGACGAGAATTAATTTTATTTTATTTTATTTTATTTCATTTTATTTATTTATTGATTGATTGATTGATTGATTTATTTATTTATTTTTTTTTTTGCTTTACTTTACTTCGTTTATTTCTCTTCGCTATCTTCTTCTTTTTTTTTTTTTTTTTAATAATTATATATCTTGTCGATATAATATCTATTGATATTTTTCTAATTTTGATAAACAGGGTGTTTCAGCTAAAGGAGGTCGCCTATAACATTATATATATATATATATATATATATATATATATATATATATATATATATATATATATATCATTGTAAGAAACGTAATATAATAAGATTTTAACAATGAACGCGAAAGGAGAGCATCGGAAAAGGGATTGAAAAGTATTTTCTCACCATATACTCTATGCATCGTTATATAGCTATTTTAGTTTGGAGTAGTATGCTTTATTATACGTGTGCTCTATTACTGTTATCGCATAACCAACTAACCCGTCGCCACCCTTTTGGACCCTACTCTTTTTATGCGACAG
>OU964978.1:2318230-2320872 GCA_918808275.2 Dolichovespula sylvestris
AAAAAGAAGGGCGAAGGAACGAAAAGGGCGGCGCCTCTGAGCAAGGTGTTTACCATTCCGGCCAAAAATAAAGTATTACAAAGGCTAAAGGCTCTCTCTCTCTCTCTCTCTCTCTCTCTCTCTCTTTTCTCTCTCTTTCTCTCTCTCGTGGCATAACTGGCAAGAAAAACCAGAATCACCGTCCGCGCATTCCTCGCCCACCAGTGGCGTAGTCTTTCGGTCTCGGTGCCCTTCGTCCTACGGTATTCACGACTCCCACGGTTTTTAAGTACGATAGAAGAGATTATTGAAAATGCATCCCTAGCTATGTTTAAGAAAGAGAGAGAGAGAGAGAGAGAGAGAGAGAGAGAGAGAGAGAGAGAGAGAGAGAGAGAGAGAGAGATAGATAGAGAAAGGCAAACGCATCGTATATCAATATGTATATATACGTTTATTAATTGACATAAATATACGGATTATATTTATACGTGTGTATGTGAGATAGAAAGGGAAGAAAGTATTTATAAAAAGGGTACGTAACAGGAAAGGAAGAGAAAGAGATGGATGTATAATATTCTTTCTCTTTCTTTCATATATATATATATATATATATATATATATATATCCATGTGTTAAAAATGTGAACGAGAAAGAAAGTTAGAAAATATATTTTGTATGCGTTGTACACGTTGGGTATCAAATACGTATCTCTGATTGTGAGTTAGAAAGGAATAGAAAGTTTATTCACGTGTATACAGGAGAGAGAGAGAGAGAGAGAGAGAGAGAGAGAGAGTCTTCCTCGTTCGCGTCTTCACGTCGCGTCGTGTCCGTGATGTAACTTAGCAGCGCCATTGTGCTCTCCCAAGCCGCCTTGGTGGCGGCTTCGTGGAGAAAAGAGGGACACAGGGAGGGTAGGAGGGAGGGAGGGAGGGACACCGGGATAAAGAGAGAAAGAGAGACTCGAATTTACTTCCAGGAACGGCCTTTTGCGGGACACATCTGCTCCGGTTACCAGAGAGAACATACCCCGACCTTCCTTTTTCGCCTATAAGAAACCTTCGACCGGAACATAATCTCTCCCTCTCCCTCTCTCTCATCACTACTTGTTCTCATCTTTTTCCATCTCTCTCTCTTTCTCTTTTAATTTCTATCGAGTGTCCTGAGAAAAAAAAATGAAAATGACAAAAATAGAGAGAGAGAGATGTACTCTTGGGATATACGCTATTTGCAATTAAATTCGTAAGAAAAAAAAAAAATTCGATAGTATCGAATCGATGGAAGATCGATGGAAACGATGTGTAATGGAGGGTAGAATCGAAATGATTTTTTTTTATGAAATTCTTGATTTCTTTTTCTTTTGGTTATTCGACTACGACTTGGCTAATCGACTTTACTGTCGGTGTTCGCGATTCGATTACCGATCAGTTTTTTTCCAATGGTTAAATTATAATTAAATATAAGCCTATCAATTATTAGGTCACTCGCGCCGTCTTTAGCGTGTCGTCGTCTGTCCCACCTGTCCTCGTAACGCATCATCATCATCATCATCATCATCATCATCATCATCATCATCGACGACGACGACGACGACGCAACGACGACGACGACGTCATGGTCAGCGCGTTTCTTAACTAGAATAAATCATCATATTTTATTCGACGCAAGTCTCATGTACACGCTCCGTACTACAGGTCACTTTCGTAATTATTTCGTAGCGCGTACTTTACATACATACGTACGTATATTTATATATTTATAACGCGTATATTTTGATATTATATGATATATTAATAATAATAAGGCTAGTTAGTTCGGAAACGAATTCAATCGCGGCGCCACGGTAGTAGTAGAATCGATGTTATATAAACCGGCGCCAAATTTGAATTCGAAAGACGCCCACCCACCCCTTATATCGCCCATTTATTTCTCATTCTTAGGGTTCTTTTTATCGAATGTTTTCGATCCGTTTTCCTTTCCTCTTTCATTTCTTTGCTTTTTCTTCTTCTTCTTTTTCTGTTTCTTTTTTGGTGGATTTCGATCGGATCGAACTTCTTCTTCTCTATGTTTCTTAGGGTATATATGCACCACGAGGTATTTATTTTGTTAGGTGGGTTCTTGAAAAGGCGCCTACACGTCGTTCTCTTCGGCTCTCCTACACGACGTGTATAAAGAAAGAGAGAGAGAGACATGCCATTGTCCTCTTCTGCCGGGCCCTTTCCAGGAATTGCCTTTGCGGCAGTACATCTGCTCCGGTTACCGACATGTGTACATGCGATATATGGGTATACGTACCACCCGATATATGTAAATACGCATATACATATGTGTATACATTATATTATGTCTGTATAAATATAAACATAAATATAAATATAAATATATATATATATATATATATATATATATATATATATATATATTATATGGCAAACTTCCCATACATACAAGTTTTCCAATTGTAAAAAGAACATATCCAGGGGTGGTTCGTGCGAAGTGTTTGCGCGAAATATACAGGGTGATTCCATATTAAATTAGCCTCCATGATACAAAACGTTCTCGACGGAACATCGTTTGCTTTCTTTATATATTAATTCATTTCATCGTTTATTAAATTTATATATGTATATATATATATATATATATATATATATATATATATATAT
>OU964978.1:2321372-2323872 GCA_918808275.2 Dolichovespula sylvestris
TATGTATTTATGTATGTATGTATGTATATCTCAGGCCGATGATGAAAACATTTTGATATTAACAAGAAATAACATTAAAATCGATCGATCGATGCGGTCTCGAGAACAACCATTGTAAAAAAAAAAAAAAAAGAAAGGAAAAGTCGATCGTAATAAACATTTCGGAAGTGCTAATAAATGGACTGTTTTATTACGATCGAACGTTTAAAAAAAGAAAATGAAAAACGTAAAGAAATTCCGAGAAGGCGTAGTTTTACGCACGTAAATGCGAGGTTCTATTCTTAAGTGCGGGTACCCGCACGAGGCACACAAATTTAAATTTATTTCGTCGGTCGCAAGTAAAAGAAAGAGAGAGAGAGAGAGAGAGAGAGAGAGAGAGAGAGAGAGAGAGAGAGAGAGAGAGAGAGAGAGAGAGAGAGAGAGAGAGAGAGAGAGAGAGAGAGAGAGAGAACTAACAATAAGTAGAAATAAGTTCGCAGCTGGCAAATATTATTAAATTATTTTTCTGTAAAAAAAAAAAAAAGAAAATAAAAATTTACTCCTGATTTATATACTAACTTACGTATCGATAAGTAACATTCGACTTTGACCATGAACGAATCAAATGCATGGACATTTAATTCGACGAAATATAATTCTAAATGATGATGATGATAATAATAAAAATTACTTCTGCAAAGAATGATCACGTTCATGTATGATATACTTCGATCAACGAATATATAATATAATATGTTCTAAATCAATTGAATTTTAAATGACAATAATAATAATAATAATTATTATTATTATTATTATTAATTATAATGATTTATTACGTTAATTATTAATAATAAGTATTATTATATACTATATGATAAATAATTATTACGTACGATATAAAAGAAAATAATTTTGATTGAAATAATTGATGGAACTGTTCACATAGATAGATAGAGAGAGAAAGAGAGAGAGAGATTCCTCGAGAGATAGTTAAGACGAATAAATTCGATCGTATCGATACGTCACACACCGGATAGAGAATTCAAGGCCGCCTATCAAGAGAAACACAACTAACTAGCCGGCTTGTCTATTAGTTTGGAGGCTAGAAAGTACGGACGGTGGTGGATTATTTAAAAGACGGTGGCGGTGAAGGCCTCGGACGACGGAATAAGGACAACCGACGTAACAAATTAAGGTACCGGCTTTGATTCTAATAACCAACCACACCTGACGTTTTAATAATAATTATGAAAAATTATGTACAACGCTCACATACATGTATACAAAGCCAGTAGACTAGTACGCGCGTGCACCGAATCGACGAATTTCATAATCCGTTTGTATCAACGATTCTTTGTTTAAATATATATATAAATATATATATATGCGTATGTACGTAAGTATGTATTATACATAATGCGCATACACGTCATTAAGTAACGATATAGTTTCGATCGTAATTGTTGGTATAATGGATTCTTTTTCTTTTTTTTAATTTGTCTCGAAAATTGATATGAAATCATTATTGATTAATATATTGATTAAAATCGTCCAATAAAATTTCATATTTACGATGGAAGACATTCTTCTTTTTTCTTTTATTCTTCCGGAAAGTTGACTTTAAATTAGGTAAAAAAAAAAAAAAAAAGAAGAAGAAGAAGTAGAAGTAGAAGTAGAAGAAGAAGTTCGAAAGTTCGTTTCGAAAGGCAAGTTTTTAAATGGCCTCGAATCGGTCAGCGTCCCCGAGCGATGCCCTCACCGTAAAACTATTTCTAAAACCTACAGCGCAAAATTCGTTAATGCGTACATATGTATATACATATATACATATATATGTATGTATATAATACATACATGTATGTATCTCACAAAGTTACGATCAGGTTTTTACAATGACAGAGAGATAGAGAGGGGGGGAGAGAGAGAGAGAGAGAGGGTGGACGGGGAAGGAGAATCAGGCAAACTTTTCATGATCCTGAATTAAGGACACACTTCTATATATACATATATATAAAAGAGAGAGAGAGAGAAAAAAAGAAAAATTCGTCCTCTTTTTTTTTAAATTCTCAAAGATGGCGTTGTCGGTTAGTTTCTTTAAAAAATTCTTTACTAATTAGATATTAATCGTCTATTATATTTCAAAGTTCTTTATTCTTGCGCGATAAAAAGGAAAAAGGAAAAGGTGAGGAGTAGAGGGGCAAGAAGTAGAAGAAGAAGAGAGAGAGAGAGAGAGAGAAGATACTCTTTGTTAGAAAGCCGACATTTCGGTTTAGAGACTCTTAACGATCACGGTCACGCACGCGTCGTAACGTTAGGAATCTACGAGAGGTATTAGACGAGTTCGAAGAAGAAAAAGAAAAAGAAAAATAAGAAGAAGAAGAAGGAAAAAAGGTCGATCGCCATTTTGTAAGTCGAATCTCGTTCGGTCTTTCTGCAAAAGAGGTATGGCGCGGTGGGAAGAAAAAAAAAATTTTTTTAATAGAATTTCTCGGTCACGTTTCGTACCGTAAAAATCGGC